>JAPDSC010000727.1:260631-304698 GCA_026290005.1 Latrodectus geometricus
TGAAACGGAAATAATATAGTGACCACATTGCCAAGATTAAGTTGATGATACACTTGCATAATACTCTGTAGAAAGTTTAATGATTCTTTTTAATATTCTGGGTTTTTCTTCTAGAACAGTTGAACAAGATTGTTCAAAATCTTATCTTTTCTGTTTAAAACAATTATTAAAGACTTCTACATAAAACATTAAAAGAGCTTCTTTAAGCAATGCTTTATATATTTTCAGCTTTGTTTCAATGTATGTATTTTTTTTTCAATAGTTTATATATACGCGTTTTAAAAATCAATGAATGTTGAACTTCACTTTAAATTACCAAATGCATTTAATAGCTGTTTATGCTCTTTTAATTCTTTAGCCCATGGAAGACGGTTCCTACAGATTAACAGACATGCCGGCAGCAATTTTACGCGAAATTTTGCTCAGGTTGAGCGACTACAAAGACTTGATGAATTCATCACAGGCCTGTGATGACATGAAGTTCCTATTGGACGAACAGCATATATGGAGGGAGCTCTGCAAGTTTCATTTCTCCAGGGAGCAGATAAGAATTGTGCTAGATGACAGCAAACTGAAGACTGCGAATTCAAAAACGGATTGGCAACTTGTTTTCCATCAACTTCGCAGGTAATAATCAACAAACTTTTCAATTCAATAGCAATACTGATATGCTAGTAGAAAAAAATGACTGTATTGACCCATTAATTAGGAAATAGCAAATCACGCACATTCCATGCAGTTTTAATTCTCTCGGTTGCAAATATACTGAAGTGTAATAACAATAGAAAAGAAACAATAAAATACAGAAGGTATTAACACATTTTTAAAAACCAATTTCGATAAAGAATTTTAAAAAAAGTAAATTTTTTAGAATAAAAAGTTTTTGACAACAGCTTACTATTTGAAATGAGAAATAACATCAGCTGTTTTTAAATTTATTCTTCTTTCAAAATGACGCATGTAAACAAGCTGTGGATTGAAGGATATTTTTTGTACTTTCCGAAGAGAAATATTCTTATTATAGAAATCAAAACATTGTGAAAAGCCTGGTATTAAAATTTTCTAAGTTCCAAACAAGCAACATTATAAATCGGACGGGTAAAAACCGTCTATTATTACTTCTACATGGAAAGAAGATTCCAAACGAATATCTGAAAAAGATACCTACTGTTTAAAATGTTTCTAAAGTGAAATCGCTGGTAACAAGAAAAAAATCACAAACACAGAAATCAATCGCAATGTCTTTAGATACATCTGTAGCAACAATAAATAAAATAATAAACCAAGATTTACAACTTAAAAAAAAAAACATAATGTTCACCAGCTTTTACCACGGCATTTGTCTCAATGCAACATTTTGTAAAATCCTGTATGAAAACCATTTTACAGGAGATAAATGGAAATGCATTGTAACCCATGATGAAGCATGGGTTTACCTAAATGACTGCAACAAGAAAAGGTCTATTTACTATTAAAAACGAGGAGAAAAAATGTACAAACCTAGTTCCATCAATGTAAAGAAAGTTTCAATAAGGGGTTTATGATTGTCGCAGGTTTCTCCTACAATGGGAAATTAAAAATAAGAAGAGTGGAAAAATGTTAAAATCAACTTATACTATTAGGAGAAGGATTCGAGTTCAGTATTTACAGAAAAAATTCCACATCTTTATCCCAATGACTTTCCAAGAGTGAAACTACATCAAGACAAAGCTACAAGTCATACTTCGAAAACTACCACTGCATTCTTTGAAAAAACGAAGACTAATACTGGTATTGCATATATACTTTTTCAACATATTCCTTTGAAGTCTCCTGACGTTTCACCCATGGACTATTGTGCTTTTGGTCTGATAAAATGAGTACTTTCTAAACGCAAACCCATCACAATAGATGGGCTCTGGAAAGTAGTGGAAAGCAATACCCTGGAAATTTTACTAAAAGCTCTTCTATCATGGAAATCACGATATAGAAGACTTATAGTCCAGAAAAAAAGCGATCAGATCGAACATTAAAAAAACTAGTCTTTACGTTTAAATCATCAATTAAACGGCCCCGAAATCGTTCTTAAAATGTGTTAATACCCTCAGTATGGAATTTAAATAATTTTAACCATATTAAGAGAAGTACCATGAAGTAATCGTTATTTTTAAATATAGACAATATATTTATAATTTTAAAAGCATTAAGTATAGAAAAAGTATTAATAATTTGTATGGCATTTTGCTATGCCATTATTTCTCGCACAATTTTTTTTATAAACAATGGTTTGTTTTAAAAGAAACGAAAATTCCTTTAGTAACTGAAAATTTGAATTCTAAAAGATAAAATTTTAAAACTTTGATTTTATTTCGTTTAGATATTAATTACATTTTAATTTAAAATTATAAGAATATTGCTTTAAACTGTTTGCAAGTATATTTTTAGTTGGATAAAATCTTGAGAGATTTTATTATAAATATACAATATGGATATTTTGATTTAAATAAAAGCTTGTTTTAATTAATGTTTATAATGATTAACTTTGGTTTAAAATATGCTTCCCAAATTATCAATAAACAAATCAATGTAAAAAAAGTAAATGATCTTCCTCCATAATTAGCAAGAAATTAATATAACTGATGTTCCATAAAGTATTAGTGCTTCAAAAAATATACTTAAGTTGGTTAAAGAGTATGATAATGCACCATTATATGTAGGAAATGCTGCCGAATAAATTATAAAACCCTTTTTGCTTTCTTAAATTAGTTGTTAAAAATTTGAATAGCAGATTAATGCTTGTGTTTAACAGAAAAATAATTACAGTTCAAAAATGAGATTAATAATAAACAAGGAGATTAATTGAAAATTTATTTTAAAAAATTG
Source organism: Latrodectus geometricus (assembly GCA_026290005.1). Classification (NCBI taxonomy): domain Eukaryota; kingdom Metazoa; phylum Arthropoda; class Arachnida; order Araneae; family Theridiidae; genus Latrodectus; species Latrodectus geometricus. The sequence continues at coordinate 263,494 of JAPDSC010000727.1, forward strand.
AAAAATTTATTACATAAGAAGCAAGTTACAGTAATTTATATTTAATCGATCTAAAAGATTCGTATTCTATTTTTTTAAAAAAGGAAATAACGTTACATTCTTCCAGAAATGTGTGTGCCATTTACATAACGGAATATTAATTCCATATATGAAATTAATATCCTAAATCCATTGTTTTTAGCTAAATATATATTCATATTTTTCAATTTGGGAAAAGAAAAATACGTATGAATATTTTTGACAAAGTATTAAACGTTACAATAAAACAATATCCAAAACAAATATATATTTGAGTGTTAAAACAAGAACATTGTTTTAATAAATGTTCCTTTTTCATATAATCATTATTTAATGAAAAAATAAAAATGCATTTCTTAAATTAATTGTCAAGCTACTAAACCAATATAATCCACATATCTTTATATTTTATTTAATTACTAAACACTATTATATTTTCTGGACTATTCTTATCGATATATATTTCTTGTACTATGTACTAATTTTATAGCTTTCTTTTAATGTGATATTAATACTAACAGCTATTGTTCATTTTTGCTTCTCCAAAATTTGGACTTATGTTTAATTTTAAAAATTGTCTAGTGCTTTCAGCATTTTCATACTCTATATCTTACAAATATTTTTGATTCCAAATCATGAATTTCACTAGACAGCTTTTTTTTTACCCCACTGTAGGTTGTTTTTTCTATTTGAATATATCTGATATTTGTGTCTGGTATATACAACAGAATTAAATCTTTGCTAATTATGTTACCAAACTTTTGATGCGGTATTAATGACATGTGGCCTTAACTTCAAATTTTATTTAACTGAATGTTGTGATTTAGATACTTTCTATAAGTAAGGATAATTTTCCCTAATTAAATAGTAAATTAAAAAGAACTGACTTTACTTTTAAGGGAATCAAAATATTCAATAAAACTTCTATAAAGATACAAAATGTAATAAAATGAATAATTAATTAATAATAACAATAAAAAACTGAACATATTTTTATAATTTTAAAGCTTAATATACAATGTGTGCCTAGAAGTTTCCATATTTTAATAAATTTATTTCTCACCATAATTTGAACAAACCTATATATTTCATGCAATAGAACATAAATATTTCATGTCATAGAAGATGAAATGGACTATTTAATCATCGACAATTTTAAAAAAGAAAATGAAATTTATATTTTCTGACAAAAAAATATCAAATGAAATTAAACATTTGCAGGTGTTTATGGTATCTTTGAAAGGAATAATCAAATTGCAGAGTTGAGCAAAACTTAAAAATTTTATGATTGCATTGGTTTGCTCACTAATTCAGAGCTACAATTTCTTTTTTTAAACCCTAATTGTTGAAATCAGTATACTGAGGTGTTGATTTTGTTCTTACAAGTTTCAATCATTAACTTTGTAAGTGTGTGTGAAATTAATCTTTGATTTACAAATTTAATTTGCTTTTAAATGATTTTATGTGCTTTCAAATCACCTCTTCTTCTTCTTGAGCTTGTTAGATATGTGGGACCACTGCATTGTTGCATTTTGTACCAAGCTCCAAGCCCAATTTTTTCCTAGTTCCATTGTCTTGGGTCACCTACTTTGTTTATAAAGTCTGATAGGCCCTCAATGGAGTTTAGGTGTAACTCTTTAGGATATGGATTACCTAGAGTAGTGGATTTTGTAAGGGCAAGAGCATCACACTCATATAGGATATGATGAGCTGATTCTACCCCTGAGTGGCATTTCCTAGAAATTGGTTCCTGTTTAAAAAGTCCCATTGTATGAAGGTGTTTCCTGAAATGATAGTGCCCAGTAATGATGTCGCCTGAAAGACAGTGGCATGTTCCCCAAGCCCTTTATAAAAACTGAATCTTGGTGCCATGCCACAGACCCCCAGTCCTGAGAGGTTGCCTTTTTTTGATCCATCAGTAAACCAGATAAGATCATTGCTTTTTATTTCAATCGTGCTGTTTTTCCACTCTTCTCTGGTAGGAAAAACTACCTTGAATGATCTTTCAAACACGTATGTTCTTTCCATGCTGTCTGAAGGCATTTGGAGAGTTGGGTGGTTGATTTTTTTGGTAATAGTAGTATGACCTCGAGAAGAGGGCTTATCACACCACTGATTTTGCAATTTCATTCTATATGCAGTTATTCTGGCAGCGCTGCATATGAAGATATTTAGTGGAGTCAGGTCCAGAATTGCCTCTAGTGCTCTGGTAGGTGCTGTGGACATTGCACCTGTGATACACAAGCAGGCCATTCTTTGCAAACTTCTTAGCTTGTTCTTCACAGTTTTCTGTTCCACCATATCACAGATGCATATGTAAAAGTAGGCCTGACAATTGCTGTGTACATCCAAAATATCATTTTTGGCTGTAGACCTCAGTTTTTATCAAGCATGCATCTGCATGTCATAATGCATTTTTTTGCCTGATTGATTTTGTAGTCAACATGTTTATTCCAGGTGAGTTTTTGGTCGAGAATTAAGCCCAGAAATTTCACCTCAGAAGCAACGTTGATTTCAACCTCAAAAAGCTTTGGGATAAAGAATCCCTCCCTTTTTATTTTTCTTGTGAATGGTATAAGGTTAGTCTTCTGTGGATTTATATCCAGATTCTTTTCCTTACACCATTTGCCTACATAACTTAGAGCATTTTGCATTAGTTGACAAGTTATGTTAAAGTCTTTACCAAGGATGAGTATGACAATATAATCAGCATACCCCTGGGTATAGTAACCTATAGAATTAAGATGTTTTATTAGGCTATTTACAAACAGATTCCAAAGTAATGGTGATAATACACCTCCTTGTGGACAGCCTCTGGTTGTCTTCTTTTCAAATGCCTCATTGAAGATTTTCATTTGTATAGTTCTATCCGAAAGCAGGGTCCTAGTCCATGAGCAAATTGCATGTTCAATCCCTGTATCCCTTAAGGCATTAAGGATGGATAGATGAGAGGTGTTATCGAATGCACCTTGGATATCTAGGAAAGTGGCTAAGGCAATTTCCTTTCTCTCCAGGGCGTCCTCAATCTTAGATACAAGCTTGTGTAACGCTGTCTCTGTAGATTTGCCAGGTTGGTAGGCAAACTGTAGATTATGGAAGGGACTATTACTACCCAGGTAATCTCTGATGTGCCTATCAATGATTTTCTCCATAATTTTGAGAAAGAATGAAGATAAGCTTATTGGCCTAAAAGACTTAGCCTGGTCATAGTTTCATAGTTAGACTTAGCCATAGTTTTATCCAGGTTTAGGAATGAAAACTAATCACGTCTTGACATTTTAAATTATTTTATTTAATTTGCTTAAATATTAGGAGATGGTTGGTTGGTTGGGTTTTATGGTGCAAGGTCCAAAATATGGACAAGCTGCGCCATAAATATTATGAGAAACAATTCATAAAAAAAAAAAAAAAAATCCTTCATTTATTTCAGAAATACAAAAAACCAGAGCGAATGCATTAAACCAATTTAATATTTTTTTGAAAAATGATTTTTAAGAAAGTTTGTCTCCATTAAAAACATTCTTAGTTTAACAATTTTATGCACTACATAGAATTTGGAAATATTTCAGGAAACATGGTCTCAAAGAAGAATATGCAGAGAGCTTATTTTTGTGCCGTTATTGTCGCTGTTTATTTTGGAAGGTAATTATTTTTACTCAATATATTTATGATCGAATAACATACAAATTAAATCATCATTAAGTGAATATTTTTTTAAAAACGCAAAAAGTATTTCTAAATATGAAATGGTTAAAATGTTTCAACTTAACAATTTTTAATGTATTCTGTAAGTTATTACATAATATGCATACTAATATTATAGATCTATTTTTGTTAAAGAACATTCTTGAACAATGATGCAGAGTAATTTTTTCATGTGATTTTTCATAATTGAAATGGGGGAGGGGAAATTTGTAAGAGAACCAAAAATAAACATTAATACTTTATACGGTTGATATAAAAAGTATTGTTACATATTTGTATAATTTCTTCAAGTATTAATGTGAAAATAAGATATAATTTTTAATGATTGCATTATACTTTTATGTAAAAAAATTTTTTTTAATTAAAGATTGCAATTTTTTAAAAAATGGTTAGGGTGCATCAACTACATACATGGTGTAACAATAACTGATTATAAATTAAAATACTTATGCTTTCTTTGCTTTGGAAACTATTTGTCTTTGAATTTCCAATTTACAAACTCGAAAGTTTTTACTTTCCAGTTGAAAGATATCGTATGTTTTAGTTATTACTTAGTATTCTCATTTACAAGTTTTTCTACATTTCACTGCTAATTTTATGAATTTCTGTTATATATAAAACTATATCTCGAAATGAATTCATGAAACCAATTTACAGAAATTTAGATTTGTTAACAATTCTTACTTTTGCCATTTACTTAAATTTTTCCTTTTATTATAAATTATTTCTGATGGTATGATAAAAATTTTTTTAAATAAAACTCATAATATAAAATACTGATATAACATTGTCATTTTTGCAGTCATATGGTCATCCCTGCTTAGATCTAAGTCGCAGTATTCCCAATGCAGTGGAATATGTTAATGAAACAGGTGGCAATTTGGTGAATCCTGCTCAATTGTACATTCCTGTACCCCCACAAGCCTTTCTCAGTTTCTTTTCATTGTGATATTGATCTGGATATTTTTTTGTTGTGTATGGTAAAAAAAAAAAAAAAAAAATGTTTATCTGTGTGTATATATATATGTGTATATTTCTGGATGTACTTGAAACTCTACAATTTGTGTTCAGTGTATCCCTGCAGGTCAGGGTGCTGTTAAGTTTTGTGATGCAAATCAATGCAGTTATTTTGATCTAGTATTTTTGTATTATATTCAGAGAAATGTGTGTACTGTATTTTTTTTAATCTAAATATTGCATTGCCAGTCATTCACTTCATTGAGGTTTATTGTTATATTTTATAGTTTTATAGCCTTTTTGCTTATTTTATACTTAAGAATTTAATAATGTATCACGCAGGATTGTTCTTGATTTGGTTGTAATGTTTTAGCCTGTTTAAATGTGTAGTTATTGTCTGTTAAAAAGGGCACAAAGGTTAAGAATATGTATGTTTATTCTCTATAATCATCCGGTGATAAATAAATATACTTTGAATGTGCATACCTCAATTATTTAAATCTGTTAAATATATAATGGTTAAGTGACTGCTTATATTTGAGGCATTTTTTTTATGTTAGAAGTTTCAAAAACACAAAACTTAAACATTTAGAAATTTGATCAGGATGGGATTTGTAAACTCTGATCATACAGATTTCTGACTCAAATTCCTTGAGTTTTCAAGGAAACACATTTTGACAGGAGATACTGATATGTATATTTTTGCTGCAAGTGTTATTGAGTTTTTTTCACAAAATGACAAGAAATCACCTGGACGAATGAATCGGAAAGATGAAGGATTGTTTCAGATGCAATCATAAATTATGCCATGATCAAATTTTGCACTGTTGTATGTTTGTTAAAAAACCTATATTCCAATGCTTGTATATGAAAGTAGTAAGAGGAAATCAACTACTTTATATAGGATTTTGACTCAGGAGTATAAATTAAAATTTAAAAAATCTATTATGTCTTATCAAAATATTAATACATTTATGTAAAATCTCACAAATAGCTATTTTACAAAACTAAAATTCTTTTAAAACAGAATTAAATGTATATATTAACTTTAGATCCATGATATAAGTACAAAAAAGGAGATCTTACATTTTATTTAAATTACTTTATTTATTACTTATTTTTTAGGGATCTAAACATGAAATATTTTGTATTAAAGAAAGAATATTTCCCTATTTAACTTCATCATTGATACCAAAAATTATGAAAACCAAATGTAAAATTAAAAAAAATTGTATTTTGTTACTTTTCAAAGTTTTGTTCATACACAATTCAAATTTTGATGGAACAAAAATCTAACATTTAATATATTTGCATTTTTTGAGTCTTTATCTATTACAAATAATACATTTATCTTTTTATCAATCAATCAATCAATCTATATATATTATAATTTAGCTCAATTGCAATAACTTACAATCTAATACACTAGTTACCAAAAATTATGGAAAAAATCACAAATAGCAATAACTCTCTCAAAAAAATCCATGTTAATGAAATTTAAATATGATAAGTAAACAGAGCTAAAAAATATGACAATGTGCAAAATAATGGCACAGCTGTTGGAATAAGTCATTTGTGAGGAGCATAAAAATGACTGTCTTAAAAAGCTAGGCAGAAGACAATTGTCACTGCATGTCTAGTATTAGAAATCTGGTATAGTAAAATTGTAACAATGATCTCCAAGGATCACTTGACCAAACAATTTTGATGTGTTATCAAAAGACAAGAGGCAGAACAAAATCAGATAGAGGCTAGATGGCTAAATATGAGCCCATCTGTGATTCATAGAATTTGGGAACAATTTCTAAAGATGAATTCAGCCAAGGACGACCACATGCTACCACGAGTGCCAATGATCAATATTTGTCATATGTGAACAAAGGAATAGAACTGCAGCACTGGCTGAACTCCATCATTGCTCATTAATGCAAATTAAATAAAAGTTGTAAAACTTCAAGTTCCACTTTTTGCAAACAATTAACATTGGTTAAAAAAAGCTAATAAAAAATTTGTGAGAAAAATGATCAAACAATAAAAATCACATAAAAAAATATAGGGAATCTAAAAATTTAAATGAACTGAAATACTTTTTATAATATTTATGAAATATTTTTATGGCATTTTTGTTGTAAAATACCTGCACTTTCAATAAACTTAGCACCCATGCAGATTTTCAAAATTTAGACATAACAGCAAAAGCAAGTTACATTTCTTTTATTGAGTTTCTAAGTCAATACATAAGACATTTTTCAGCTAAATAAAACTGTCCACATTTACTTGAAATTATAATCTTAGTACCATAATCCTTCAGGTTTAACAGTTCGGGAATAAAATATAAATTTAATTCAATATTATTATAATTTTAAAGAAATGTAACACATCACAGGATAAAAAAATATATGGTCATGGTCAAATGAAATGCAGATGTAATTTTAATGAAGATAATGTGTTTACAATGTAAGAATGTTATTCTTCTTTAACAAATCTGGATGAAAAGCACTGACCAAATCAAATATTTATTTGAACATGTGATGAAAGATTAAAACGTGTTTTTTCATAAATTGAGTTGTAATGAACAGTTTTATATGAAATGTTATATGAAGTAAGAGAGATGATATATGTTTAGTAAAAGCGAACTTGTATGGCTCTACCATCCATTCTGTACCCATTCATCAAATCTAGAAACTTAGTTAAAGAAATAACTTATTAATAAACGGAGAGCAAAATAATAATAAAAAGAGATATCACAGATCTGAAAATGTTTAATGATAAAATATAAAAACATTATCTAAATATTTAATTTATACTATCAAAAACATAACTACAAAAAAGTGCTTTTACACCCAACCTACATAGGTCTACTAAAAATAATAAAAATTTAAGTATATAAATAATAGTATAATAACAATAGAATAAATTAACTGAAATTATTGCAATATGAATAAAAGGAACATAATCAGCAAAATGTGATTAGAAAAAAAGATTTAGAATAATTTTAACATAGTATCTAAGTATCAACACAAAAAATTTATTATACATTAAAATAAAATTATTTATAAACATTAAAATTTAAAAAAGAGAGAGAGAGAGAGAGGCACATTTTGCACTGTTATTACAACAAAAAAGTGTAATTTCATATCAGTAGGTAAATTATTTTTCTTTTCTAATAATCTTATGGACTGTCCTGAAAATAAACAATACAAGAAATGGGTTGAATAGTAATTTCAGTTGCTTCCATTAAAAATTTATTTAAGCTTAAGAACATTATTATGAAAGTCACATCAATTTAAAATAAGCCAAAATATTAGAATTTACAAGATATAATCATAATATAAAATAATTTTCTAAGCGTAACAACTATTCAATAAAGTTTTTGGTTCTTCCTAAATAAAGAATTGTGTAAGACTTTCTTTTTACTAAAATCTATAGAAGTGCTTTTATTAATTCTCTATTTTGCATCAATGGAGCATATGATCAGATTATTATTTTGCTCCCATTACCATCTAACAGTGAAACTACTTAAATCAAATCGACATTTTTAAAAATCATCTTCAAACAACTATGACATCAATTACAGGTTGTCAAGGTAAAATAATAGCATTAATTCATTTTTTTTAAACCCCTAAACAGATGAAGAAAAACAAGCAATCCAAATTAAAACCTTTTGCAATCTTATAAATTGAGATAATTACCAATTTTGTCTAATTATGAAGAAACATTGCAAAATGAACCTCACCTTAACCCTCTAACTGCATTCGATATATCAGAACGTCATGCATTAATTTGGCAAAAGTAGCACATGATGTTCTGATGCATCGTTGAAAATGAGACAATATTCAACAAGCTCATTCATTTCAAAGTAATTTGTATCCACCATACTCTTCAGAATTATTCAAATAAATGTGCACCCAAAGAGTTTGAAATTAATAAATGCACAATCTTGTATACAATCAATGTGATTTTTTTAGAATTTCCCTTCAACTAACTATAGGAAATGTTAGCTTTCAATTCACTCATCTTTTAAATCAAAAGAGATCTATTGCAATATAAAAGTGAATTTCCTTTCATTCTACATAATTGGACAGTAATTTTTAAAAATTTTATGCTTCATTTCAACATTTTAAATTTCAAATGTAATTCATATTGCACAAGAAATACATAAAATAACTAAAATTACAATTAAAGGATACCAACTGCTCGTTGGGCATCTGGAACAGAGGCAAAACGTATAATAGCATTACCTTGACCTTTCAATTCTGCAAACCTTACCTCACCTGAAGAAATTTAAAAATATAAGGACATTTCAATGCAGTGCAAACTAAAACACATTTTAAAACAAGTTGAAAAAACAAAAGCAATAAAAATCAACAAGTTAAAAATTTTAATTGTTTTTACTATAAATATTTCCTATTTTTTAGTAAATTTTATTGAAATTTGATGTGAAATAAATGAAAATGCATTTCTTTAAATTGAATTTGAGAGAAGAAATAAGTGAAATGAAAGACATACAGTAAAGCTAAGTTATAAAACATAAAATACATTTTTATTCTGAAAACTTGTCATAGGCCATTAAAGTAATTGCAAAAATGAAATATATTTATATAAAAAACATTTATCTATTAATACCAATTTAAAAATATTATAACATGATAATTATGATACAAATAAAAGCAAAATCAAATGTATTTGGATAAATAAATTAAATCATTAAAGTTTTTTTTTTTTTAAATAAAACAAATAACTACAATGTATAAGTAAATTAAAATAGTGTGAAGATTCCAAAAAGCATGTCGATTTTAAATTTTCGTTTTCTAGATTTTTTAAAAATAACTTAACACAGTCCTGTTTAAGACAAATTAAATATTTTCTCAAAATTTACCTAAATCTCACATTTTAAATCAATTAAGTATTTAATTGTGTATTACACAAACACCAAATAAATAGACATGAAATAAAAAAAATAATAAAAAAAAAAAAAATAAATAAAATTGTACATCTTTAATAATTATATTCAAAAGTTTGACAAAAATAGAAATATGAATGAAATATTTTATTAATTTTTATATATTATTGTAAATTATAAAAAATAACACTGAGTTTAATGTTTTTTACTTGTCTTTTAATACATAATTAAAATCGGTTTACTTTATCATACTGCCTTATTGATTCTCTAAATGTCAAACAGAATACTAATTTCAATGCAAGCATAGAATGAGAATGATATTTAATTAGTAATAACTACATATTTAATTTTTCCCCAATGTTTTGCTACTTATATTTTTTTACTCAGATAAATTTTTCAAAACAAAAATCAATAAAACTTGTAATGTAATGTAAATTTTCAAATTGAAATCAACTTACTGAAAATTATTTATCAAAGATTAGTTTAAATCTTTCAAATGAGAAAATGTGCATGGGAAAAGAAATGCTAATTTGTTCCCTATTTAAAACCACCTTCATTCAAATATGTTTAATCACAATAGGATATAGTAAAGAAAAAAACATTGACAAAGGAACACAGAAAGTATTAATAAGACATTTATAGCTTATATAACTTTATAGCTTTAATTTCTTTCAATGTTAAGCAAATGAGTCATTATGTATGCATATATAACTCATTTGCTTAACATTGAAAGAAATTTAGCTTATTTTTCATTTTCAGAAGCTTAAATTTATATAATTTTATTACAGATTTTTAAATATTTTAAAAACATTATTAAAAAAAATTCATCATAAATATCTAGTTATATTCAGAAATTCAGTATACAATTATAAAATATAACTTCGGCTAAATAATTTGTGTGAAAATAAAATTGCAAATAAACTCAGCATAAATCTTTTTCATACAATAAAATTACTTAAAGCGTGGGGGGGGGGGGGGGTGAAAAAGCTTTTAATGACTGTATGTATTCCAAATGCATTTCTTGGTAAGAAAAGAATTAAAGAATTTGTTGAAGATTACATTTGATCAATAATCAACATGTTTATTAAAATCAAAGAACAAGTACTTAGTTACTGTCATTTGAAAACAGGAGATATAATTTGAATAAACTCTAGTAAAATTATTTTGAAATATTATAATCTGAAGTACACTTAATACTTTCCGGTGTAGTACTCTTTAAAGTTGAAATATTAACGAAAAAATTGTAAGCAGTCCATTTAGGTCTTAAATAGTATACAGTAAAAATTTGTTAAAGATTGCACTTACCATCTTGATTTAGTGGGTGTTCCACCACATGGAAAACTGCGCCTCAAAGATCCCGAAAAGTGCGGCTAAGCAAGCATTGCAATGAATCCAATCCCGCTAACAAGTGAACACTTTTTCATATGAATGAAAAAACAATGCATTATACACAGGTATAATGCATTGTTTTTTCATTCATATGCAGATCTAACTAACCCAGAGGAAGCCTGCTACTCTACACCCCCAAAAAAGGAGAGAAAAGGAAAAGTGATTTTCATGCTATACATGAGTTTTATAAATCTTGATTATGTTTAGATCCTATATAGAAAATATATTTACAAATTCATGTCTCATTTGGGGGGAGGGGAAAGGGAAGCACAATCCAACATTGCATGAAAAACTTGTTTTGTGATGCTTCTCTATTGTATTACAGTATGAGCATCTTTTCTGGTTACGTTTTCACAATATACTCCCCGTAACTGCAGCTTATGTCATCATATAAATAAATCATCGCAATCATCTACAGTTGGATACCATACACCATTGCTATCAGATTAAGATTGACCAAGCGGTACAGGAACATATTCTTCTGTAACACTATCTGCATGCTCTTGATTCACCACCAGAAGCATTTTTATTGCTTCAGTAAGACTAAGACCTCTCTATGTCATTTATTTGCAATTAACAAATTAAAATAAATTATCTAGAAATTATTATATTTGCATAAAAGAATAAACTAAAATATATAAATTTAAAAAAATGTATCGAATATTATAAAATAAATTGCAGCAAAAAGGAAAATCAAGAACATAAAAATCATGCAACTTCTAACGACATATGACTCGAAATAACTGATATAATCTTAGATCCCACTGAAGCTTCCCAATTCAAGAGGCTAAAAAAGGGTGTAGAAATTATTTCCCATACAAGAAATCTATCTCTTTAAATTCCTAAGCATTAGTTCATTCTTCCCTGAAAGAGAGAAAAACAGTAAATATAAATACAGCTACTTCCCTTATCATTGCATTCAAGTCTAATCTGATGGCGTGCCCTGATTGTGTAAAGGAAAAGGACCATAGAGATGCAGCGTTCCAGGGGATGGAACACCTAGTTTTATCCAATGGTTTTACGTATATTATGTGCGTAAAAAAACATAGAATTAATAGTTCATAGTACTAACAAAATAGCACAGAAATTTTTTTCCAAACACACACACACACACATATATATATATATAACAAGAAAAAATTTCTTAAAAATAAAAGGATTAAGTAATATACAATAATTGAAAATTATTTGTTGCCTTGTGCAATGCTGCCACCTATTATCAAAGAAAGATTAAAAAAAAAATTTGTTCCATTTCTAAATGCAATGGTTTAGTAACAATTTAAAGTTTGGTGTTCCATCACCTGGAACACAAACACAAAGGGTTAAATGGGCTGAAAAATGCATTCTAAAGGTGTTTTTATAACTGGTAATGAAATCTAAGTGCACTTTCAAGAAAATTTTTTTCATACATTTAAGTGAACAAAATTTAGGAAAAAATGCAATGACAGAAAATAACATACAAATTAAAACAAAAATCAAGGTATTGATGATCATGAATTTCAAGCTGCAAGTCAAACAAGCAATGAAGATACTTTTAGACTGTACTATTCTGAGTGAAACAAATTGCAGAAAATGTTTAAATTATTAAGAGATAATTAGACTTCTGTACTGTAGCGATGCAAACATTATTTTAAATCTGGCAAAGTTTTAGCAAATACAACTATAAAATTTAAATTAATTTGATTGGCAGCAAATTCTTTTTTTAAATATATCTTTGATTGAAATCGCCTCTTTAGTTTTCCAATTTGAATCCATAGAGGCAGCAAAATGGAAATTTTTAATTAACACTGTTGAGATTTTACAGAAATTAATTCAAATCTCATTTGTAGTTAATAAAAAATATTGACATATCACTGTGTTTTGCAGTCAAGAGATGGCTTTCAAGGGTGTCATAGCATGCAACTTTAACTATATGACAACATTTTTTTATTATAAGTATATGTAATATAATATTGCTGTTTTCTCTTCTTTTATAACTATTTATTCCATAAATGTTAATTTGACCACGATTTTCAGTTTGGATGAATGTCAGAAGCTACATAACGATTTAAGGTGTGTAGTATGACAGAGGCCTCCTTGTGGTGCACTTTGGTAAATATTAATTCAGTCACAGATTGCCCTGTTTTTTGTTTTCATGAGAACCTAGATTCAGACTTAGAGGCTAAATGACTCAAATTTGTATAAATAAACCAAAACGATTTTAATAAATTTACAAAAAATAAATTAGAAAAATTTCTAAAAAACGCATTCATTTATACAGAAAATTAAGAATTACTGTGATTTCTTATATCCCTTAGTGGTGCAGTGTTCCATGTGATAGAACCTGAATCTTTAAATTGTTATCAAATCATTGCATGTAGAGATAAATGGTTCAAAATATTTTAAATGTTCTTTAAACTTGGCAGCACCACACAAGGAGACAAATAATTTTCAATTATTGTATATTATTTAATTCCCTTTATTTTTAAGAAATTTTTCCAATTTTTTTGTGATATAAAATTAAATGTTTGGAGAAAAATTTCTGTGTTATTTTATTGCCAGTACATTGAACTATTTATTCTCCACTACTTAAAATTTTTACGCATATAGTATATGTAGAATTATTAGATAAAACAAGGTATTCCATCCCCTGGAACACTGAGCCGCAACAATCCATTTCATTTACGCTGTCAGAGCAGGAATAGCCTTAAACGCAATGATGAGGGAAAACGTCTATGTTTATGCTTATTGTTTTTCTCTTTTCGGGGAGGAATGAACTAATGTTTAGGAATTTACAGGGAAGGATTTCTTGTATGGGAAATATTTCTACACCCAATCTCTTGAATTGGGAAGCTTCAGTGGGGTCTAGGATTATATTAGTTATTTGGAGTAATCTCTAGATAGAAGGTGCATGATTTTTGTTATCGATTTTCCTTTTTGCTACTATTTATTTTAAACTATTGTAAAGATATTTATTTGAATTTATATATTTTATACTTTTTTATGCAAATATAATTTTAATTTGTTAGTTGCACAGAGAACTCTTAGTCTTTCTGAAGCAATAAAAATGCTTCAAGAATTGCCTTCTGGAAGTGAATCTGAGAATGCAGATAGTGACAGTGATGCAGGAATATCTTTCTATACCACTTGAACAATCTCAGCCTGATAGCGATGATTTATTCCAACCAGGCCATGCTATGCAGCAGCAAGACCTTACTTGTATAACTAAACAGACTGTACATGACCTTACTTGGATAACTAAACAGACTGTACAGAAATCACTGCCTGATTTTACTTTGATGAGTGGGCCATGTAAAGATATTTGGGACTTGTCCCCCCCCCCCAAAAAAAAACACCCTTTTTATTTTTTCAGTTTTTCCTTACCAATTAATGGAAGTTATTCTCTTTCTTTAAATCTAAATCTTTCAGAATGTTTTTATGTATAGAATAAAAATCACTTTTTTCTTTTCTTTTGGGGAGGTGTAGAGTAACAGGCCTCCTTGTGGTGCACCCTGGGGTATGCTAAATCTGCTGCACGGGTATAATGCATTGTTTTTCATTCATATGCCAAAGATTTGCACATTAGCGTGTTTCACTGCAATACTCGCTTTTCAGAGCCTTTTGCGGTGCTGTGTTCCATGTGATAGACCACCCACAAAATCGAAATTGTAATACAATCTTTACCAAATTTTTACTGCATACTATTAAAGGCCTAAATAAACAGCCTACAAATTTTTTCTTAATATTTCAACTTTATAAGGTAGTGTGCCAGAAAAGGACATATAAACAGCGGATTAAGAGTTAAAAAGTTTTGAATTTTGTAATGCATACTATACATTGCTGCGGATAATCTAATAAAAATATTTTCCATCAGAAAAGTTTAGTAAGAAATGCTGTTTATATTTTATAAAATAAATAACTGAAAGCGATAACTCTGCTGACTTATTTCAGCTATAATCAATTTTGTCCAAAGAAAGAATTCGGTTCTTCAGAAAGATTTTAGTTGCTATTGACTATCAACATTTTGCTAACCTGAATTGTTTTGTATTGAAAATATTCAAGTTCATATAATATATGGAAGCCAAAGCATATAAATTATACAGCAAATTTTCAACTAAAAGCTATAACAATGCAAAAGTGTTTATGTAAGGAAAAAAATAAAGCATGTGAAGAACAAAAAGCATCTATTGCACAGTTTGAAAACAATTCATTCCTTTCATTTAATTAAACTAATATATTTTATTATTGAAATATATTTAATCTCATTTTAAAAGCTATTTAAAACTAAAAATCAATGTTTTACAAGAATCTTCTCAAAATTATCACCTTTGAACTGGTGCTTTCATCCCAGTACTTACACTTTGTGATAAGGTGGATCTAAATAGATTCCAATCAGATGTTTTCCATAATAAATGTTTACCTGTACAATTTATTATATTTTTTATTAGACTGCGTACTTTTTTATTTTACACGACGCATTATCAGCAGTATATATTTTAGTCTATTAGCTGGGAAAAAAATAGCAGGGGATTATACTCTGTTGCAGATGTGACTTTTTTATTTAAACTTGTATTTAAAAAAGGAGGAAGTCGCAGATAATTTAAAGGAAAATACATTATATAAAAATTTATAGCTATTATCTACAATTATCCAAATCTGAATTTAAACTGCTCACTTACCAATATCACGGAATCTGTCTTTAAGAGCTTGCCAGCTGAAAGAACTTGGAAGCTATATAAATAAAAGTGTAAACACAAAATTTTAAATTATGATAAATAAAAATCTGCAAAATTTTATAAACACAAATGCAAGTCTGCATGATCAGAAGGAAACTGGTTAAGTGTTGAATTCAAATGAAAAATGTAACTTTTAAAATTTAAATAAAAATATTAAAAATGCATTTTAATTTTACTAATTCATTTAAACTAGTATTATAACAACTTCAAGCAATACTGTCAATATTTTTGAAGCTGATGATAATCAAAATTATACAATCTGTCATTTTGAAAGGGAAAGCTTTCAAATAATCTTTAAAAACATTTAAAATATTTTAGTCTATGATAATGAGTTGCAAATACTTCTCATTAATTTATTAATAATTTTAATATACAATTCTTAACAGAAGAAAAATCTGAACTTTTCTTTCATCTAGTGCAGGTTAGTATTAAGCTTCACAGAAACTGAAGCATGAATAATGTTAGTAGTTCCAGAAGAACCAAGAATTTTTATTCATAATGCATTTGATTTAATATTTTTGTAGCAAATCATGTAAGCAATTTGTACACACTGTACATGTGTAAATGTATGTAAGTATAGTTATTTATTATTTTTTTTTTTTACAAATTTAACAATTTTCTGATAACTATTCTAACATAAATTATTCAACCAAAAATAAAATTACATTAATTTAAAGTGTAAGACAGGAAACTTCTTGTTTAGTTTAAAATTGATTTAGCAAAGTTTTAAAACTATACCAATGTACAGCATATGTTCATAGAATTTCCCTCATTGAATACACTAAAATATCAACTACAGAATACGTAAATTTCTTTATGTTCAATCTATTTCTCATACTTTGATTCCACTTCGTAGTATATTCCAGCAGTAGAACAGTTTGTACATATAATTAGATTAAGATTTCCACCAAACAATACAAATTGTTATGATCCAACTAACTGTTATAAACTTAATTACAATCTAAATACCAATTCACTATTATGTAACTTAAAATGGAAATTCTATAAATAAAATGAATTTAATACTTTGTCAAATTATTCAACAATAGTTTATGAAACCATGATGCAATTCTTAAGTTTTAAAGCAGATACTACACCTCTTTCCAGTTACAGGGAACAATTCTGAACACACAACTGTATGAAAAAGAAATTCATTCAACAAAAATTCAATAAGTACTTGGTAATAATGGATAGAATACAAGTACAGCAAGATACATTATTTAAAATATCAGCAAAAACCTGTGGCATGAGACCAGATCAACTGAAATAAGAACAAAAGTTTACTTGGTATATAACACTTCTTCACTAAACAAAAATAATACCAATTATCGTCATTTCTTCATGTCACATTGAAATAAATATAGAAACAGCAGATAAAGCAGTCCTAATTCCAAATACTTTGTTATAGTACATAACTCCAGACAAAATTCAGTATTAAGCCTTTTGCTTTCAATTATTTTGAATCCAGTTACCAAACCAAAATTTTTTGTGCATTATACTTTTAAGAATTACAAAGTGTATCACCACAAAAATTTTAAGTTGATTAAAAATAAATTTAAAATAAGAAAGAAATATATGGCATCTAAATTTTTAAAGGTAGTTTAATGATCTTTACTTACTTATATTTTCTTTACAATTTTAAAAATAATCTTATAAGAGAAAATGTCAAAAATCAATTACAATTGATTAATAATTCAGTTCATTTCATAAATTTGAAGAAAATTTTTAAGGTATTAATTTCCACTTTGCATTCAATTATTGAACAGATTTTAAGAAACTATATTAAAAACTTTTAATAAAACATACATATTTCTATAGATATGTGTGTGTGTGTGTGTGGGGGGGGGGGGTACACAATTTTTTTTTCAGAAAAAAACTAAGATATAGACAGAAAAACTTAAAAATGTATAAAAGTTATGCACTCATAAAAGTTACAATGCCAATAAGTTTAACTTTAAGAGAATGAACAAAGTTATTTTAAAAATCAAAGAGTCCCCAATAAGAATCATGACCTTACAATGGAGTTCAATATGTAATCAACTTGAAAATAATTTTCTAACTTCCAATAAATATACAATAAAATTTACTAATAAACGCTAATTGTAGCAAAATTGAATCAATTCACAAAGACAGCAAAGCTAGTTCACTTACTATAGTTTTTACGTGATATTAAATTCATCAGACAGTAAGATTTCGCTGAAAGCATTTGCTTTAGACTTCCAAAAACATTCATTTACTTTGTGTAGCTTATAGGCTAAATTCTTATTTTAAAAAAAAAATTCATAAAACATAAAATATGGAAAAATCAGTTTAATTCTTTATATAGAAATACATTTAAAGTTTTAATTCTTTAGGCTTTGAAAATACCTTGAAGGCGGGCCTTCCATTCTGGTCAGCATATCTGTTGGTGATAGTGTAAATATCTGACAATTTACTCAGACTAAATTGACATATACCAAAAATTAAAAACAGCACCATAAGTTAAAATTGCAGTGTTAAATTTGGTAAACATGCTTATCTCATGTTAGCCATTTTGTTGGAACCACAATTCCTTTCTTCAAGCTAGAATAGTTAAGAAATTCCTCAATTATTAACTAATAACTGTAATGGCACTATCATTATCTTAAGAACGGATTATAATAAGCATGAAAACATAAAAAGAGAAGTAGGACGATTTCTGGATAATACACACCAAACAGTCGCACATTCTGTAAGCAGAGGTTGCTCATAAAACCAACTTGAAAATGGGCCTCGTATTTGAAAAACACAATGATGTCTTGAATATGGAAACAAAATTGTGCAGCATACGTTTCTGAATAATACACACCAAACATTTATGTTCTATATACAAGAGAAGCTCATGAACTTTTTAAGAATTTATACCACTTTAGACCTTAACGACAAATCCTGAAATTAGGAAAAGAATTATTGCAGCCAATCGCTGCTTCTTTGGTTTAAGAACATTATTGAAATTTTACTTAATAAAAAGAAAGACAAAGACCTTACTGTATAAGGTAATGATCAAGTCGGTTTTTGACTTATGCCTCTAAGACATGGACTTAAACAAAAAATGAAGAGAAGAAACTATCGACCTTCGAAAGGAAGGTCCTGCGAACCATCTTTGGAGCTGTTCTTGATAATAACAACTGGAGAAAAAGATACAATTTTGAGATATATAAGATTTTTAATGACAATGATATTATCAAGTTTATAAAACTAAACAGAATGAGATGGGCAGGGCATGTAGCAAAAATAAGCCCAGAACGAACAGCATTAAAAGTTTTTAATGTACCCCCCTCCAATAAAAGATCAAGAAGGCCCAAAAAGAGATGGAAAGACTGTGTGGATGAGGACTTTGCTATTTAAAAAGTAAAGAATTGGAGATCAATTGCTGGGAGAAAGGCAGATTGGGAAAAGCTTCTGAAGAATGCCCAGGCCCACAAGGGTTGTCGTGCCAAAGCTGATGATGCCACTTTAGCATTGTATGTTTGATTTATTTGTACATCCCAATGTACAAAAATGTGACTGGAGCTGTTGAACACAAAAGCAATTTGAGGTTGTTCAGAATGTATGTTTCTGTATGCATTCTTTTGTTAAAAATCAAATAGGTAATTGTTTACTTTGCACCTTTATTAATTTATAAAGTTGAAATAAATTTCAGCTTATCATGCAGAATTTCTCACTGTGTGTTCTGAAAATTTAAAGACAGTACATTTAGATTGCTTAAGTGATTTGAACACTTTTGAAAGTCTTGATTTCAGTTGCATTCTAAAAATACCTTTATCATGTTCCCACTGAATAATTGATTTATGATTAAGAATACAATAGAACTGATATTGAATTATTCCTTGAATGCACATCAGGTAACAATAATCAGTCCTTGCGAAAATAAATGAATAAAGTGAAATTGTGTATTTGCATCCCTTGTACGATCGTATGTGTGTGATTGTCACACAAATTTAACCTTTTAAATAAAAACAGCAATAATGTAGTCGATCCCACTCGGAGGAATTGAGTCATTACGTAGAATACAATTCAAATAAGTAAATTGGCATTTATATTAATAATTAAAATATCATTAAGCATCCTATATAAAATGATGTCTTATGTGTAACTTTTTATTTGTTTACTATTTCTCAACATTTCACAGAGAATATTTTTAACAGTTATTCAAAAGTGAATAACAATCATGTAATATGAAGTATTCTTAGTATAATTTAACAAGACAATAAACATCTGAAAGTAATTCTAGAAAAAGATTTTAAAATTATTACCATATGAATTTTTCATTATTTCACATTATGCAATATAACTAAGTTGCCTTAAAATAACACAGGGTTATCTAACACTAATTGCCCAGAATAGTACTAACAATTGTAAAAATTCATATTTTATCTGAGGAAGAGTCTCAAGCTTTGTAGTAAAAGGTTTCCAAATAATTTATTTCTTCACACAAATAGCGATTTTCCCTTTCACACAGGCAATAAAAAAAAGAAAACCCTCATATATATTTGTGCAAATGATTATGCATTCATGCATTAGATATGTAAGAAATTTTTAGGAATTCAGTAAATGATAGTAATTATTTTACTTAATTAGAAATCTGTACATTAAAATATTTGTTTCAAATTATGACCTTTAATTTAATTGAATAATAAGCATAAAATTTTAAATTTTTACCATCACATATATTAAGTATATAAATACAGGTATATTAAGGTTAGGCATTAAAAAGATAACACATTATATTTCATTTTTAATTTTCAAGGTATTTTAAAAATAACATTTCACTTAGATATTTAAGCATAAATAATTTAACTTTAAATATTCAATCAGACAACTATAAACATATTTTTGAGAATTCTGCATCATATAATTATTGCTTGTGGTAATAACACTTTGCTTAACATTATAAAAATAAAACAAAGTAATCTAGAAAATTTATTATTCATTATTTGTATTAAATTGTAATTACTCATTATTTGTATGTAATTAAAATTTTAATTATTCTTCCTGAGAAGTCTATTATTCTATTTTAGAAGTGTATTTCCTGAGAAGTCTAAATATTCTATTTTAGATTATTTATTTGCATTCTGGATTTGGTAACTGCATCCATTTTTCGTTTTAACTTCACAAACAGCAATTAAGAAACATTATATTAAAAAAACCTACATTTCCCAATAACACTGTATCAGACAGATTTGAATTGTTGAAGGAATCATTAGCTCGGTCAAAACCATCTCTAAATCCTCGTCCACCACCGCTCATAGGAAATGAAGAATCGTGGCCCATGCCGTCCATGGCAGAGCGTCCCATGACATTTCCGCTAGACATCATGGGAGAAGATCCTCCCATTCCCATACCTACAGTAGGAGAAGGAATACCCATATTTGAACCAGACATGCCCATGCCTAAAGAATTGGCACCCATCATCCGATCAGCAGACATAGAATTATTCATACCCATCGATCCAGAGCCGAGACCCATTCCTGAACCAACACCAATGCCACCACTAGACATTCCACCTCCTACACCGCCTGGAAGGAAATCATAGTACACATTAAATCTGAAATAAAGGAAGAGCATTTATTAGAACCAATATTACATAAACAACACAACCCAAGTGATGTACAACACCAGTTGAAATCTTTTTCACTATGACATCACAAATATATAATTGACATTCCAATCACCCACAACAGTAATTCCAAAGTGAAATACATAACACTCATTTATATAGGAATATATACTGGACCCTCTTTCTCAACTTTGCAAACACAGTGTGGGAAACACTCCATAAGTTAACAAATCATCTGAATGCACACATCTAATTTACAGCCGTGCTCACTCAAGCAAATAACATTGCAAAATAGAAAATGAAGTAATTATGCAATGCATATAAAGTCAGCAATGCAATTTTACACCTGTTTTTATAAATATTCATGACTACTGTATAAGTAAAAACACAACAAATTTTGTGTGAGCTCTAAATGGGAAACAACCATTATAATTAAGCTTTATCTTTTGCAGTTGTAAAATAGGCATAGTCCAAAATGGAGAGAGAGTCCAGTACATGGATTATACATTCAACCTTTTCAGAATATTTAAAAATTTCAAGAAATTCCAGCCAAATTTTTATTTTAACTTCTTCACTGTTTTGCTACAATTTAATTAATAGTTCCAGATGTATTGTTCAATGTGTTATTTTATTCTTTCTGACATAATTTCTTACTCATGATGAAACCACATTTTTATTAACCAGCATCTTCATTTTTAAAAATGTAAATTCTTACAGTCAAACTCTAGTAAAAATATTAATTATAAGGTATTATCAGCATTTTAAAACAAACAGGAACATTTAAATTAGTTCACTAACAAAATAAAATGTTATGCAGCCATTGTTTTGCACCAGAACAGAAAAACAAACAATTTTTAAAAAAATTGTTAAAATTTTAAGATTTCCAATGCAGTTGTAGAAAATGACAAAACATACATAGCACTGTGTTCAGTGAGTGAAACATCAGCTGTGGAAAACTAGTCAAATATAATAAGAATAATTCATAAAGAATTATATAACCAAGACTCAAAATTATGTCCTAATACATCAGATAACTTCAATTTAAATAAGTGAAATTTTCTGACTTACATATACTAATAAAAATTAAGCAAAATAATAAAAATTTAATAAAAAAAGTAATTTAAATTTCATTAATAAATAATTGCAAGAAGCTTACAAGTTTTGTTAAATTTAAAAATAAAATTTAACTGCAGAAGTTAATTAGAAATTTATGTAAAATCATTTAAAAATAATTTAGCAACTAAGTTTTATCTAAGCTGTTTAAAACTTAATTATTAACATTAATAGTTGATATTTTATAAATAAAATAAGAGCAAGAAAAGTAGAATTATGAAAATTAAATCTTAATGAACAGAAATCCATGAAAATATACAAGTTAATACACTGAGCAAAAGTAGAAGCAAATTATTTAAATGACAACAAAGTAAAAAAAAGGAACATTAACCCCTTGACACAGCGGGCGTATATATACGGCTTTCTGAAATACGCTTTTCTGCAATGCTCTGCTATTAGTAAAGCTAGACCATGGCTTCGAAATGCAATAGAATGTCCTTGACATTGTTTAAAAGGTCTGTTGTGATGATTTTACATCTATTTTAAAAAAAGGGCGATTTGGAGAGCGGAACATTTCTTGGGGAAGCTGTTGCTTTTGTTCCATACGTTGCAGTTATTATTTATGCTTCTTTTCGAGTAGTTCATAACTCTATTCTTTTACTTCCATTGTTTTTTCTTTTTTTGTTATGTGAAAGTAAATAATTAGAATGGAAGGCGTGCTTTTTTCCCACAGATACACCACACAACTGCGTGCGCCTGAGTGAAAACTGGTGGCAATGGAGAGCGAATCTCGTAAGTTTTCCTTGGCAGGTAAGGAAGAGTTTTTAAGATCTTTTACAATTGGACTTATTTCCTCTCTCTCTTGGCATCTTTTAATAGTGAAGTCATTAGTCTTCACTGAGACACAAGATCTATGATTTACAATTATCTGGACTACTACAAATATTTATGTCAAGGGTAGGTGTCAAATTCACAAAAATTGAAGCTGAAAGTCTAGCAATAATTGTATTACCAACTTAATCTATTAAAATTTATTCTCTGCCATCAAAATTACACAATCTAAAACAGATCACACCCACAACATCTTAAAGAGAGTATTGATCATTTAATTATGTGCATAACTTTACAAAGGTAAATATTAAATAAAAGAAAATAAAGCAGTTTTAAAAAGTTATGGTTACACTTTATTCCAAGAACAAAAGTATAAATTAAAAACCTTAAAAAAAATTTATAATGAACAATGATACTGGGTTTCAAAGAAACAAATGTTTTATTAATTGATTCAAGAAATAGAAGATAATTTAGATTTGCTTGACTTTTTTTTAAATTTTTTTTTTTACAATTACTTTTTGAAATTGAGGGTTAATTCATGAGATTAAGCCAATTTATTTTGCCACATAATGGTCATTTTTTATCAATAGGGTTAATTAGACTGGGATCTGCTGCTTAAAACAGATTTTGAATCACTAAAAACATTCAAGCCCAAAGTAGGATTTGAACTCACAAACTGTTGAATCGAAGGCAAGAATGCTAACTATTTAGCTTCCAGCTCAGATACAGAACACAATGCTGAATATAATTGTAGGGTAAATTTTTAACAAATATAAGAGCCACAACTTGAAGTATTGATATCAAGTAAAACACAACTCAATAAAATATATATACTCATATATTTAAAAAATTAATGCAATAAACGCTTATTTTTATTAACACTCACATTTTTTTAATTTTTTTTTAAAACTACAAAACAGTGGTTTGTTTCTACCTTAACACTACAGTTTTAACTACCATTTACTTACTAAAACTTTGAAAAATATTTTTTATTAACTTTAGTTACTAACAAATTGGTTTCATATTTCTTTACTTGATTTCTTTTTATATAATGCTTGAGAACTTAAATTCATTCTTAAGCAACAAAGCAACACGTGGAGGCATTCCAGATATTGTTAGAACAGACATTTGATGGGAAAGAACTGTGGATCCCTATCCTCCCCATATGCTAAAACATAGAAAGGAGAAAACTTTAAAATTTGAGTTACATTGTTTTGTAGTTATTTCGTTTAATTTGAACAGCTAATTTACAAAGTTAGTCTGTCAAGAGGGAGACTGAGCCAGTTCCATAGAATTGAGGATTTGTTACAATTGAATAAAACAAACATCTTTATCAATCTAAAACGACCAGCATATCTGCAAAAGTGCTACCTTTTAAAAATATCTTAGAAAAGCAAAAAATCCTTAACTGAAAAAAAAAAAAAAAACTTTTGCTTGCTTGGCTGAGAAAAATAAGGGGAATGAACATTTCTCTTGATGTTAACGCCATTAAAGAGAAATCCAGCTGTGCTTTGCAATGTGACTGTCATAAAAAAATTTCATTACATCAGAAAGTTGGCTCCAAAAATTTAAAACTAGAAACAGTTTGAGCTTTATAAAATTCTGAGGTGAAAGTGGAATTATGAATTTTGGCATTTAAATGGAAGGAAGAAGCATTGTAATCACTATCTTCCAAGTAGGTTTCAACATGGATGAGACAGATTTGTTGTTAAAATTCTATCAAAAAAGAACACTTAGATTTAAAGGTGATAAATGTAATGGGGATAAAAAGAAAAGCAAAAAATTACATGTAGCTGGCAGCCAGCATCAATGGAATAGAAAAACTTCTGCTTTTCAAAGAAAAATATTTAAAGCATAGGTATTAAAAAAATGTTCAAAAACCACCAATTGCATATTATGCGAATATTAAAGATTGGATGACTTTGAGCATTTATGAAAATTGATCGAGAGAATTAGATCAATGTTTTTCATAAGCTGCACTGCTCACAATTAGGTCGCTGAACTTGAATAAATTTGTGCTTAGTTTCTTCCACCTCATGTAACTTCTATTTTACAAGCCATGGATCAGAGCATAATCAACAGCTTTAAAAGAAAATATCAAAGGATTCTTTTGCACAGTGCCTATGGGCTTGGAGTTAAAGCAGCCTTATGAAATTGATCTTCTAGAAGCAATACATTTGTCAATTAACCCTTGGAATGATATTGAAAGAAAAGACAATAGTTAGAGCATTTCAACATACAGGCTTTCTTAAATAAACACCACAACTGAAAAAATCCAAGGTAATTTGAGTAAAAATGAGTCACTCATGTGAATGAATTCTACAAAGAACCCCTTTGCTGCCCGAAATTTCTTTTGAGGAACTTCGAATATAGGCTGGCATATGATGGAAGAAATATCAAATAATGAAATTATTGAGAATATAATGGATGAGAATAAAAAAGAGCTTTCAGATATTGAACAAGAAAATGATGTAGTGAAAAGAGTGTCTGCAAAAGAAAGAAGCAACTGAAAGTCTAACAAGTTTTTTTTTTTTTCTTAAAGGGGAAAACAAATTGTTTTATGTATTGAATGAATGGAAAAAATATTTTTTAAAAAGCAGAAAAATATAATTGATTATACCCAATTTTTTTTTATCAATAAAGTGAATTAAGTATAGTTTTTAAGAATGAAACTAATTTTGCTTGTGTTTGTTATAATGTAGTCTAAATTTTTTTCTAATAGAACTTTATTTGTAAAGAAAAAGTTATGTTTGTGGTAGATATAAATTTTTTCCTATTTAACGAACTGTTCTTCTAGTCGCTATTTATTCCAAAATTAACTTGTCTAGAGTATATTAAAATGCTTTTTAAGTAGCATAGTTATTAGATAGTGACTTAGGCACACAGAATAAAAAATTTACTTATTAGAAAGGGAGTAACCAGACTAAGTGCCAAATTTTATTTATAATAAAGGATAAATTATTTAATTTACATTACGATAAGTGATGCAACTTGAGAAGATTACCAGATTAAGTTTCTTGTATTGATGCTTAAATATTTTATTCAAGTCAAATACAGCATTTTCCGAAATATTTGTTTGTTGTAAAGTAACAGTTTGAAATTGCATAATTATTATGTCAGAAAATTAAAAATATAGCAAAGTAAATTTAATTAAATATTAGTTTTTGAATCAAAATTTGATAATTGCACTCATAATTTCTATATCTAACACTAATATTCCTATAAAATTTGTTATGAGACGACTTTACTTTCAATAATAGAAACTTAATACAGGGGTCATACAAATTTTCCAAAAACAAATTGTGGAATAATAGTGGTTCTAACACAAAAGTACGATTTCTACAGATTTTTTTAATATTCTTAAAATAGTAATAAACAAGTACAAACTAAAAAGTTTAAAACCAAAGAAAACAATTTCAATCACGTAATCAGGGATATATTTTTTATGATCTTAACAAGTCTTGCTTACAATTTGTAGTTAACTTTTCTTCTCTATTATGAACAACAAAAACTGATGATTTCTTTCTACTTATTTCATTGCAAACTTCTAAAAAATAAAAGGAAATCCACAAGCTTGATAATGTATCCTAACAGAAAAATATTTAAAGATGCAACTAAAAATTTCCAGGAGTTATTCATTCTTTTCTGTAAGCCAATTAAAAAATTTCTGGTGTTTGTAGGAAATGAATGAATTCTACTAAAACTATTAAAATTATGAGCATAAGATTTGTAAACATGTTTAGACTTAAAATAAATATTTTCTTAATGATAATTTTAAAAACTTTTCACAGATCTTTTTTTACACATTTTGGTGAACTTTAATGCAGTTAAGAAAAAAAATGAAAACTATATTAATAATAAAATTTAATTAAACACAAATCAAAATTAACATGAAAAGTATAAAATAAAAAGCATAAATAATTGAGACAGCAATAAGTTTTCAGGGTAAAGCAGTTAATAATACATCACACACACAATTTTGTAATACAAATTCCAAATTTATGAAAATGAATTAAAGGGACAATGCTTGCATAAAACAATTAGATGTCTTTAGAAAATTGCAATCAGTAATATTTTTTTAGCATTTGCTTACCTTAAATTTTCAAATATGCACATATCACTATTAAAACAGTTATTATTAAAAATTTGTGATATTTAGAAATACTATCGGATTACCAAATAGCAATCCAAGCAATTGCTATTTTATATGCAAAAATTATGTAAATAAGTAAAACATATTTATTTGTTCTATTTATTTGTCATAATAAATTGTCAAAGGCAAGTGATAATCAAATATCATAAAGAAATGGAGAAAACTAAAAAACCTATGATTAGTTTGTCATTAATAACATATGCAGCAATTAATAGTTTTAAATGGATTTCATGCCAGATTATGAATCATACAGGTATCAGTTTAAGGCATGAGAAATACTTAATTATGTTATTATTCACATTGGTTGGTAATGGAATGATTTATTAGTTGTATCATTAAAAACAATACACAATTAAGTCATTTATATAAATATTTTCTTATTTGAAGAAGGAAGTATTTCACACACATGAAAGACAAGGAAAGACATACAAGGTATTATTTTGTTAGACAGAGAAATATCAAAAACATATTTTCCATATTGTGTACATGATAAATATTAATAAAACTCCTCTCAAACTGCAGAATAAATTCCTATTTCCTGTACAGTAAGAAGTTAAAAAATATTTGGTATCTTTTAATGTGAATACTAGAATTTAGAAATAAAATGCATAGAAGGGAAGACAATGTGCAGCACACACACCAAAAAGTTGGAACTAAAGGAATATTGGAGAAAAAATTATAGGAATAATAAAGCAATTATATTTTTGAATTTAATTATTTAATTTCCATAAAATATTTTTTAAATACATTGCTATTACTTATCAATTAATAAGAAACAATTACGATAAAACAATTTATACAAAATAAAAAAAGCTAGTTTACACAAATGATTTTATTCCCTTTATGCATCACTGTAAAGAAAAACCCCAGTTTATTTAAAGGTTAAATCAGTTATAATTAATTATAGAGCAACACAAAATATGCCCAGAGAAATATTCTTCCTTCTAATAAAATTTGTTACAGGCCCCATAAATTATTTTAAAAAGACTACATATTTCAAATATTCCCATTTCGAATAATAAATAAAATTATAAGATTTTGTACTTAGAGCAATTATTCTAAATATAATTTATTTGGGGATCAGTAGTAAGGATTTTTTATAATTGATTATAAATTATGAAAATCCATATTACTGATCCCTAAATGCAATTTAAGACACTAGTAGCATACAGAGCATTGTCAGATAAAAAGAATATTAGTATTTATAAATTCTAAAAACAATGAATAAATATATCCATGTAGTAACATATTTTAATAGCTGGAACACAAATTCAATTTTTTAGAAAGTCACAATGGTTGGAATTTGAATTCTCGCAGATTTCTAAATAAATCAAGAAGCAAATAATCCTTTCTTAGACATCTAATATTAAGTAGACTGAAATATTTTAAATCCAATATTTAAGACAATTATTTGAATTTACTTAGCAATAATTAATTTTTTTATTTATTTTTTTGTAAATACAACTTTTTCTAGCCCTACAATTTTGAATAATTTAGTTTTTCACAACTTCTAATATTTAAATTTCTTAAGATTCCATTGAATTTAGGTTTTTACAAGCTCTTATATTAATAAAAAATACATTTGAAGATAAATTTTGTTCAGAAATTAAGCATGTTGTACTTTGTTAATATTCACTATAATAATAATAATAATAATAAAAAGCTTGTATAAATGTAGTTTTTCATGCAAAACAAAAACATTTCAGAAAATATATTACATAAACAAGAACTGATGTACGCATACGTATGTTTTAAAATAATTCAAAAGGTATTTTTAACTAATAAAACCGTAACATAGACACAACTGAATGAAAAAATAAATGCTACATATTTTTTATATTTATAATTTTTTAAATAATTAGCAACAATTTCGAGCAACATACTTTTAATTTTTTTTAATTTATGTATGTTTTATGCAATACTTTAAGTTGCAAAAATATTTTTAAATTTACATTACATACCAATAAGCAATTATGCTCTCTGTATTTTGTTTCACAATATATAACAGATTTTAGATGTATATCTAAAATGTGTTCACTGTTTCTGAATTAACCACTGACTAATTGCTTTTTATTGATTAAAAATTATCAACTATATTTTTAAAATTAACACCCATAAAAAATTACAATACCAATTAAGAATACTTTGTAATACCTCGGATTCTCCACTATAATATTGCATGTTTTACTTTTAAGTGAAACTTCAATATACAATCAAGTATTCATTTTTCTTATATTTTATTTTTCCAAGTGAATGTTTATAATCCGTTAATTTATAAGCATGGTGTTATAATTTCATGAGTCATAATGACATGGATGCAGAAGAGTTGCATTTCCAAACACTTTTCATTAGTTACGTTTATCACAGAATGTTTTTTTTAAATTCTTTTAAAAGCATTAATTAAGTGGGACTTATATAAACTTTTCAAAGAATATGTTTATTTAATATAATCTTCAAAATACTAAAATGATTCAGATCAAAAAGCTAATAAAATGACACTTATTGAACACAGTAAAATGTTATGCATTTTTAGTGTCATAGCTGGTATTATGGTCATATACCATTTGCATACCTGCCAACCATAGGAAAAGTGCTTCAGTAAAACTTTTCACAAGTCAAAATTACACAGATATATTTTCTTCATTTAATTAATTAAAAATAAATTAATTAAAAAATAGAATCCAATAATTTAATTCAACTAAAGATTTAATACTTAAAATTTTATCTTCAGTTATATTAAATTCATAGAATTTAG
The DNA here is from genome assembly GCA_026290005.1 of Latrodectus geometricus. Taxonomy (NCBI): domain Eukaryota; kingdom Metazoa; phylum Arthropoda; class Arachnida; order Araneae; family Theridiidae; genus Latrodectus; species Latrodectus geometricus. Next base: position 293,551 of record JAPDSC010000727.1, read on the forward strand.
AATGCATTTATAATGAACTACTTTATGTTTTCTTGTATATTAAAAATAAGGAAATATTTTGCATGCTCCAATGAAACTAAATTGTAATCATAGTAAGTTATCTGGATATAATTATAAATTTGCATTCTCATAAAAGTTTTCATAAAACAAATAAAATTAATAATTAGAAACACATCAACAATTAATAAAATTAAATTTTTCTTGATTAAATAAATTTAATATTTTATACACTGGAGGAGTTCATTGCCATAAGTCACATTTTTTTAGCCTTTTCTAACAATCTCATATTCAACAAAATCCATCACTTAAAGAGATTTCACAATAAGCGCATTTTCTATATTATTATTAAATGCTTAGTTCCTAAGTTCATTTCTCTCTATATTCTAAGCTAACAATTATTTTAAACTCTGCATTCCTATGGGGTATCACTAATAAAGATATCATGAATTTAGATATTCTTTCAAATTTGTCACTTCTATCTACACTCTTAATTTCATCAATTAACTACAGAGAATCAATGTTTTCATTTTCAGTTTTTAACTTGGGTTATTCCTCAGTGTGCCTCTACCATTTTAGGTCCCCATCTATAGTTTCTCAAGCTTGAATATTCCTCTCCCCAATAGGAAATAAAAAAATCAGAATATGGATTCTGACTGCTCAAAGCTTCCAAAACCCTAGAGACTGAGAAGTTATCTCTCCCACAGATTTTTGAAAGGGAATGCTAAGTTTCATTTATTACAATTTGTTATGGTTAAAGAAAAAAAGCGCCATTATGTGATAAAACTTAAAAAAAAAAAAAAATTTCCCCCCTCCCTTTAACTTTGCCCAGAAGAACACAAACGCATATGATATTGCATGCTATCAGTAAAATCTTAAAACCTAACAATCTTGCATAAAATTTACACACAGTGGGTAAAAGTTGGCAGGTCTACATTTATTACAGCTTTATGACACTGAAAAAAAAAGGATAATTGTTTTTTAAAAAAAAAATAATTTAAAAGAAAATCACTTAAGGGCTGTTTTTAAAGGAAAAATCCCCATTTTAGCAAGAATTTACTGGAAAGTCATTGGGAAATATTGAGAAAACTTAGGGAGTTTGCACACCCTACACATACAACTCATGTGTGTGTGTATGTTAAAAAAAAAAAAAAAAAAAAAAAAAAAAAGCAAGCTTATTTAAAATTTATAAATTAGAATTCATAAATTTTAAATAAAATTCACACCATTATTTATTTATATATATTTTGCTTATTAATGTTCAGTATTTTAATGATTTTGAAAACCTAACAATTAAAATAAAAAAATATCAAACATTTACAAATTTTAATATTAATTTTTCAGTGATAACTACTTCACCATATTGATAGATACTTTTAGGTTGATTTATTTGTTGCTCTCACTTGCACAAGAGGCACCATAAAAGTTTAAAGTTGATAAATACAAGTTGAAGGTAGAAAATGAAATCTCAAACTTTTGAATTGAGGACAGATAATTACTCAGCTATTAACTTTGTATAAAAACGAATAGATCAATTTGAAAAATATAAATCAATTTATTATGAATATTTTATAATAGCAAAAAATAAGAAACTGTTGCTTTAGAAAGTTACACAATTTTTATAAAAATTTTTCCTCGTATTTTAGATTTTAAATGTATTGAAAATTCTTAATATGTAAATAATAAGAGATATTGATGTTTTAACATTTATATCCATTCTTTATACTGCTGCAATTCTATCTTTATAGGAATTACACATTAATTTTAAGCAAATACACTACACCTAGACAACATTTATATCTTAGTGCTTCCTACATAATATAACTTATTATTGGTTCCAGCTCTATTAACATGAATGAAATACTGTGAATTCATCAAAGCCACTGATAAAATAAGAAATTCATAAAGACACAATAACTTCACAGAATGGTTATTATCCAGACAGTTCCATACTTAAAGAAAGTCTTTTGAATTATTTTTCCAAAATACAATTTTTCTGGCGATAGTTTCTCTGAACAAATCTGGTAATCTGCCAAGTCTGTTTTCTTGTATGTAAAAAAGAGTGAATATTGACACCAGGAATTTTCAAAAAGTTAATATCAAGTTTTAACGACTCTATAAAACAATTGTATCAATGAGGCCCATAAGATATGGTCAAAGAAAAAGTGCTGTTTCTTTTTAATTTTTGGTTAAAAGCCCAATCATGAAATAAAAGTATGATTTTTCATAAACATTAAGGTAGATTTTATATTTAGTTATACTTCTTGATGATTTTTTCAATTTTGCAAAAAGTACACTTGATAACTTTAAATCCACTAATTACATTAGTAAAACATTACAAAATTCTATAAGATTTTTTTTAAATTTCAAAATAAAACTATTAATGAAAATAAATTCTTTAAAAACAATATCAACTATATTTATGCAAAATTTAAAATTTCTGACATATACAGTAAATTTACTTCTTTTTCAAAGCAAATTTATTATAATTCAATGATTTCCCTTTGTAGGGTTAGTTCAATGATTTTTATTCTAATGATAATGACAAAAATCCAACATTTAATTTTTATTTTTTTCTTACCTGGCATTCCCATTCCAAAACCAAAACTGCCTGCAGGAGTCGCATTTTCTGAAATAAAGTTTAAAATGTTTACTTAAATCAATAAGATTAAAAACAGTAAAATATAAAAGTATGGCATGAATTTATAATAAAAAAAAATAATAAAAATTGATGTGTGTGTTTGTTCAGCCCTACACTGTTACAAATTTAATCTTTTTAAACCACTGGGTAAATTTTTACAAATTGAACCACTTTTTACTTTTTAAAAACAAGTGCACCAATGAAGAGAAATACATTTTCTAAGCATTAAAATATGATTAAATTATATATTAATTTCAATAGATACAATTTCAACTTAATTGAAATATCTATGCAAAAACTAAACAAATAAAAAAAAAAAATACAACTCAAGACATGAATACTACTAAAATAAGTATTGAATAAACATTATACATTTGATACTTTTATAAAAAGCAATAAATACATTTTTTTGCAATTAAATAACTTTTATTGATATATATTTTTAATATTTGAGCCCATCAAATGAAGATAAACAGCTTCATATAACAGATATGCATATGTAAAAATATAAATATGACAATTTTGAAAACCTAACAATATTTGTAGTCAATCAAGAAAGGAATGCACATTTATAATGAAACTTTCATTTAAATCTGAAGCAGGCAATACCAATGCAGCTTTCAAGAATAAATTTCTATATCTGTCAGTAATATGTACATATATTTTACTTAAGTTAAAAAAAAAAAAGATATTGTTACATTAGTAAATACTAAAGATACATAAATAAGATAATAATGAAAATATTTTAGTCATTTAAAAAAAGTTGAAGTTTTTAGATTAAATATTATTGGCCTTTACTTGTTTTATTTTTTTGTAGCTGATAAGATTGATATACATGATTAAAATTTCATCATATTCTTATTAAAATAAATAACACTATCATTTTCGTGTAATAATTTAAAGAATAAAAAAAAAAAAAAAAAAAAAAAAAAAGAGCTTATATTTATGTTTAACACACAGCACTTTAATAATAAGTGTTTAAAATCATTTTTTTTTAATTATACAAAGTTTAAACTTTTCCTATTGTTTCTAGATCAATCAATAGCTCACTGTTTAATATTTCCATAATATTGTGTATCTTTATGTAATAATTTTAGACAACAGTTGGTTTTTCTCTTATTAATAAAATTCCCAAGTCACAATATATGTATATATATATATATACACATACAATATATATAAATACATAATGAGTATAATTTTTTATAAATAACTTCTGTTTTCAATATTTAAAATTCTTGATAAAAACTATTTGATCTTTTATGGTCACTTTTTAGACACAAGCTGTAATTTGACTAAGATACACAAAAATTATAACCACTGTAAACATCTAATGAAGTGAAGGAAAAATATACAAATCAAAATATAGTACGGAAAATCAAAATGTTTTGTTTCATTAGTATTCTGAAAGTAAGTACTTGCCAAATGGTGTACCAAATTGGATATTTTCGTTATTAAACAGCAAAGCTTATTACAAATTAATTGCTTGCATTTTGATCACAAAATTGTGAAAGGGAAAATCACAAATCAACAATGACCAATATTCTGTCACTATATAACTGACTTTATTATCAAGAAATTTACTATCAATTCTTAAGGAATAGAAACCTTCATAGAATATTAAACTATTTGCTATGTTCAGGTAAAATGGATTCAATATTTGTAATTTAAGTACAATATTTTTTATACTTTTCATACACAAACATATTTAGCTACATTCATACACACATTTTGAAATACTTTATCTGATTTACACATATAACGGCAATTTTTTATTTTTCTAGTCCTGTGTTTCATTGTTTGAAATTTTTTTTTTTCACTATTTTTGAATGGGCAGTTTATTATAGGGGGAATGTGTTACTTGAACAAATATTTTTTGTGCGCCAATAATAATTACTTTTAACAAAAACTCAGTACAGTCTCTTTCATTTGTTTTGAAATCACACTCACTGTATGTTTGATTTGTTTGCCACTCAAATCATTGTTGCACACAAAGGTTAATTAGACCAGGATCTACAGTTTGAAATAGATTACAAACTGCAAGACATTCAAGCATGGCATGGGATTCAAACCAGAGTGCTAACCATCATGCTGCCGGTTTGGCATTTACTGCAGGGATTAATGTGTATGAGATCATTGCTGATTGGTTGGTTGGGTTTTCTGGCACAAGGTCCAAAAAGGACTGCAAGATCAATGCTGAATTTATAAGAACAATTGAAATTAAAATAATGAATTACTTGTTTTCTACAAGTGCATCAAGAAATCAGTTTACCCAAGATGTGAACAACAACTTTTGCAGAACCATAATCAAAAGTTGCTTATGAATTTTATGTTTTTAACAGTAAGTATTTTAATCAATGTATAGAGTTTAGAACAATAATGCATTCATTTTTAGTATGTACGAGATAAGAATGTCACTCACAAAAGCAAATAGAGAAGGAAAAATTTCTTCGTTTTCTTAATATGTAGTAGTTTTTTAAGGGGGATTTTTGGATTCTCTGATTGTTTCAATCAGTATAAATTTTTGAGATATATGTAATCAGTAATAAAAATTAAACTTGCTTCAATAAAATTTTTTAAATTTAGAATTCAGGATTACATTTTTAACAAGAAACTTAAATTTAAAGCAAAACAAAGATAATAAATGCACTGGTATTACCATTTCATGAAAAAAAAAATTTACATATAACCATAGCAATCAATATATAAAATTTCTTTTAAGAAATTTGTTTGTCACATTAAATTTGAATCATTCCAGAAACAAAAATATAATAACTAATATTAAATAACTTACTATTGAACTGCATTGGTTGTCCATTAATACCGAGTCCTTTTCCAATGCCATGCAGACCACCTAAAAACAAACAGAAACATGAAACTTTAAATTCTTGTCATTCAGACTTTTCAAACTAAATGTAATCAGAGACTTTTAAAGTAACAATAGAGTTATATGAAGAATTCTTATGTACTTGGCAATTTTGAAGGCAACGCATCACCATCTTCAGCAAATTTATCCTGCAAAGTAAAAGGTTGGTAGGATTAAATGCTTGAGCAAATTACAATTTAATCTTTCAACATAAATAACATGAGAATATTAAATAAAACTCTTAAAAACCAAAGCAAAAAGTATTTGAGTGCAAATGGAAATGCACTATGAACATTTTTTATTAAATACATATATCTGCATAAAGTAAACTAAAAAGCAGTTTTAAGGCTATTAAAATAAATGCAGCCTTTAAGAATTATAATGTCCTTTTAATTATTTAACAGGCTTTTGATATAAAATATAAACAAACTCAATTTTTCAGACAATTTAATTACAATAAAAAATCTTAAAAAATTTTACATACATAAATATAATTTAAAATAGTATAAACTAAAATTAGGTAAATAAATTGTTTACTTAAATTATTTTTTTATTATTTACCAAATTAACTTACTTACTAAATACTATTCAAATTAAATCTTTTATACCTAATTTTCTATTACATACCATTCGAACATTCATAATTCGAGCATACAGTCTTTGACCATTGAACATAGCTAAGAAAAAAATTAAGGATATAAACAAATTCAAATATGTTGAGCACAAAAAAAATTTCTTAAGTTTTATTTGTGACATCAACAGTAATATAATTCATTTTAGTTTCCAATAACCTTTTATAATGACTTTTTAAAAAATCATACATATGAGATAATTTGATAAGCAAGTTCATACTTTTTGCTATGACAATTACATTGATAAAATTTGAAACAATTCAAATTATAAGGTAAAGCAATATATTATTCTACTTTATTTTTAAAAAATAGGCTAACAGGGAGGAAATAATATATTCTCACATTTAAAAAACATACAAGGTTGGTAAGCCTTGTAAGTAAAAAAAAAACAAATCTTTGACAGAAAAAAATAATAAATTTTACTTAACAATTAATTGTTAAGTAAAATTTATATTTATTAACAAAATAAAATCTTTGATAAAAAAAATAACAAACATTAAATGTGTTACATACATTAGAAAATTATGATCCATAATGTATTAATATGGCACATTGTCATTTAAAACATTTTTATTAATTGACCCATCACAATAAATTGAAAAAAATCGAAACTAGAAAGTGAATATAGTAAGAATTACAAAAATGTTCATTAACAAAATTAATCTAATTCATAAAGGATAAGTTTTGATCAAAGGTAAAAATACTTGATTTTTATACACTAATGATGGCATATATAAATACTATAATAGTATATTAATAATAGTGTCAATTGTATGTGTGGTCAATATCAAAAAGAATATTTGCCTCTGATTAATCGTTTTATTTAAGGAGATTCATTTGACAAAAAATCTGTATCTTAATATACAAAACATTAATTCAAACACATAAAAATGCAGAAGTACATTGGAAAATTGAAAAAGTTTTTCAACAAATAAAGTATAACTGTCAAACCATTTTTAATCATCTCTCAATTAATTTTTCAGTTTAACACATGTCTTCGGTATAAATATTTAAGTTCATTACATACATACCACTTTATCTTAACAATTAACAAAGAAATTCCAAAAAGCAGACTGTAAGAAAAAGAAATATCAGTAAATTGAATCAATCTGACTTCAGTAGTAATCTTTCAATGCATGACAGAAATTATTCCTTTTCAAAAAAAATTTTTCAGTAAAAGAGGTGCATAGTTGTCCAGAATAGCAGGAGAAAGAGTCAGAAGTAAGCCTATCATGAATTGAGTTTGTTGCTCAACAGTTTATTATTGCACAAGAGGGCTAATTAGAAAGGTACACATGGTTTAAAGTGGACTCCAAACTACTACCAAACAAGCAAGACCAAAGTGGAATCTGAACGTACCAACTGTTGTACCAAAGGTAAGAGTGCTAATCATTGAGCTACCAGCTCATCTATCACAATAAACATCTCCAGATCATTCCATCACTGACAAATAGTACTGCATGTACAATGCACTTCGGAAAAAGGTGCACTCCAGGTACACACCAAATGCAGATTGCCACCTGACTAGTAGAGCTTCAACCAATATTTATCAAGTCAGAGAACTTGTAGCCGAGCAAAACGATTGAACTTTGTAATTGGGCTTATGGATGATAGCATCAGGGAAACCCAGCAAATTTTCTTTGATGTTGGTATTTATCAAAACTCTATTTTTAAAAAGCACCTCTCATTATCAAAGTAACAAAAATTATAATATATATATATATATATACACACACAAGAGCAATTTAACCATCAGTTATTTAGATACTTGTTTTGGAAATGATTGTTTTATCATAATGCTTGACATATGAAAACTTTTTCAATCTTATTCATTATGTTCTTATTGATTTCATGACAACTTTTCTACACACATACAAATTACATCTGCTATATATTCTTTAAAAAGAAACTTAGTTTGAATATGTTTAGTCAAAGTTCGTTCACTTACACCAGTTACAAATCTTTGAATTGTTATGTATACATTCTTTGCATTATTCATACATTTCACCATGAAGCAGCAGATTATGCTCTGATCCATAAGTTATAAAATGGAAATTAGAGAATATGGCAGAATTTTCACGTAAATTGTTTCAAAAGATTCTGGTCTTTAATTGCAAGTAGTGCAGTAATTGCGCAAATTGCAGAATTAGAAGAACTTAAGATTCCATGATAAAAAGAAATTGCAGTCCAAGTTTCTTAGCTATGAAGTAAAAAATATCCAAGCAAAAAGGGTATAAAAATTAGTTAACCATGTTTTAAGGACGTGTTTAGAACCAGCCACTAGTTTATAGAATCATGAGTGTCCATAAATTAGAAGTTCATAAAAATAAACATCTACTATAAAAAAAAAATAATAAATAAATCTTTTAATCGACATTTACTAATAATTACTTTTTCTAAAAGAAAGCATTATTTTTTGGTATCAAACATGTTTAATACTATGCTCATACTTGTTGCCTCAACATGAAATTTCTTATAGGTAAATATAGACCAAAGAGCGTCAAATAGAAAGAAATCATAAATATTTTCTTCATATTAGGGATTATATATTCATATTAGCAAATACGAATTGTGTTTCTCCAAGTTCCTTTTAACGTTAACGATCTTTTAATCAAGTACATTATGAAATATATAATTCACACCACCTTACATGTATATACCACCATATTTTAGAAATTTTTAGTGGTAAAATTATTAGATTTTACCACCCTATTTTATAAATTATACTAAATTTTATAACCTAGAAGAAACTTCAATAAACAAACAAAAAAAAAGTTAGGCTTTTTAATCTACTGCTATTTTTATAGCAGAGAAAAAAACAGAAAATTGATTAAAATAAAAGGATACATATAGCTTGAACTGCTTCCAGTGGATTTTCATACTCTGCAGTACCATGTCCTTTACTTTTCCCTTCATTGTCGACATTAAGTTCAACTTTAACTAATTTACCAGCAATTTTAAATATTTCCTCTAATTTTTTTTCAGTAACTTTATAGTCCAGCTGGAAAGTGGAAAACAAAATGTGGTATTTTAGAGCATTTAAAACTGGAATGTAAATAAAATATTTACAGATTTTATTTATTAAATAAGAATTTTAATGAAAATGCTTCACAGATTCCTTCAATTTTAATAATTGCAGTCTTTTTTAAATACTTTAGATATAAATTTATAGTAATCCAAAATTCAAGACATTATAAAATATAAACTGAAATCATTGTAGCTTTTTGCATATCTTACCAATCAACACTGTTTATCTACAGTAAAATAATTGTTTTACGGGCACAAAACTTTAGTAAAAAGTTTTTGATTTTGATCAATGCAAAAAATAGGCAGTGTGGCACTCAACAACACTCTTCTCTTTTTGCTAGAATGCACTATATGAAACATTTTATTCAAGTCAAGGAAAACCTGCCTTGTTAGCAGAGATTATAGCTATTTTCAGCAACATGTTTGCGATGTATTTTATGTAGAAAATATTGCAAATATTTTCTTTAAGGAGGTGTTCATTTTCAAGTCATTACCATATATCTCTACAAGCTCTCATAAAGTTTATATGCATACTTTTTGCATATAAAATAAAGACACATGCATTTCTAAAGTATGCTTTTAGCTGGAATTATTGCAATCTTAAATTGTTTTCTTAGATATTTCCTTTTTAAATCCAATAAATTTTCCTATTATGTAACTCCAAAAATCAATGTTATAACTACATAATAATTTAAGAATTTGTCAAGTACAAAATATAAATTAACTTTAAGCATTAAAAACTGATTCAGCTTGCCCAAATTTGGTTGTTACCATTAATTACAATAGTTTAGATCTTCAAAATAAATGAAAATTAAGAATTGCTTAAATAAATATATAAATATATAAAAGAATTTTTTAAATTAAGAGTTAACTGCAAATAATCATTAAATTTATTAAAATATATTTTAAGAATTGTAATTACATTAGAAATGAAGACTTTGTTATTCAGGGGACCATGAATGCCAAGTGATTTCAAGAACTCTGGATTCAGTCCATATGTATTGAACTGTGGTTCTCTAAATTCATTCACTCCATAACCATCATTGCCTCGAATAAAATCTCTTTCAGCTGCTCGCCCTGACCCACGTCTTCTATCTGCCTCACCAGAATCCTAAGTTAAAAAAAAAAAAAAAAATTACCAAAACAAAATTTAGATAGTGACAATAAGAACAACCAAAATAACATTTTAATAATACATTGCATAAAATAAATTTAAATACATATTTTCTAAAATAAATTACTAAATGAAAATAAGTGCAAGTTCATTTCTCCCTACGTATTTTCTGCAATTTCAATATTGCATAAATGTGGGGGGAGGGGGAACACATAAAGTACAACACAAAGTGCAAGCAATATAGTTAAAACTTGCGAGCCAGTATGGTTGCCAAATGCACAAAGCCTATAGATTACTGAGTCGAATAATTCTTGCAATTTAATGATAAAACTAGATGCCTGCATACACAAAATTTGGAGTTAAAAGGAACTCTGAAAGCTTTTTGCAATGTGCACTGTTTTTCACATTTATGCTTGAAATATTTGTTTGAAGTTGGAATATATTGCAATGGATAGTGAAATAGAATTCGCAATTTTATCATTTTTATTTTTCTTAATTCTACAAGTGATAATGTGAGTATTTTATGTTATTTGATTAAAATTGCTGTCACATGTAATTTATTAAGTACAGTGTAGAAATATTTGATACACACACATATACATACATATATATATATATATATATATATATACATATATATATGTACAAATATATATTGATGGTGAATTACAGTTCTTGTTAATTAGAAACTGAATTTTTTTAAAAATATTTTTTACATTACAGATTTAGCTTTATTGTCTCTTGTGATAGATAGCAATAATACCGATATTTTATAGGTGGGTGCCACTGCCTGGTTAATTAAAACAAGAATTTTAACAACAATGTATATTATTTATGTTACTGATTTAGTTTTTGCTTAATTGTTTCTTGC
>JAPDSC010000727.1:305098-323311 GCA_026290005.1 Latrodectus geometricus
TATCTTAGATTTATATTTGTAATTAAAATCACAAAAGTACAATTGTCTTGTTTTGTAACAGATTAAGTAAAAACCAGACTTTCAAATTTGTGATAATATTGATTTGAATAAATAATATTCCAAAGCAATTTATAGATATAAACATTACTGATATACATGTTAATAAAATATACTTACAATTTTAACATTAAGAGGTCTCCCACGAACTTCATACTTATGCATAATTTCAACAGCTTTTAAAGCAGTTTCATTATCCTTGAATTCCACAATGCTATAAAATAGAATAAATTAATTATTATTAAAATTTTAGTACAAGTTTGTGTTTTTCAACAAATGTATAGAAATAGTTAGTGCAGCTGAACAGCCATAGATTTAGTTTTATTTATTTGTAACTTTTTGCACACCAAGACTAATCTGGTTGGGGCTAACAATTTATTGTGGATTTCTAACTATTATAAATTATCAAACCTGAAATAGGAGTTACACCAAAGAATATCAATATCAGATCACTAATATTCAGTTAAGAACTCTGCTCAAATTAATCCAGAAATGGCATGAAAACACACACACACACACACACATATATATATATATATAATTGTATCACTTGTTAAAATATATAATGTTATTAATGCATGTTTGAAGAAAAATCGGTATAAAATGTTTTGAAACCACAGTGAAAAAATTCATTTTTAGCAAATTGTTCAAAAATGAATAACATGTAAATATATAGGAAAGTTAGATATATAAATTGTAGATAAATTAATATAAAACAAAAAATGGTAAATGTAATTTTACTGTGGAGAAAATAATAAAATTTTTAAATACTTTTGGCCATTAAAAACTGCAAAAGAATAAAGAAAAACAATATTTTTCTTACCTAAATAGTATGACGCTACTAACAAACTCAGAATTGAATTCAACTGCAAACACAACATTGCACAATATTTGCCAATATTATAACAAAACTTATCTGAGATATAGCCTCATAGGTAACAGAACAAGATGTTACAAAAATTATCAAATTGTTTATAGACATTTGTCTTGCAAACAAATAATTTCTTGATTTAAGAATCATGAAATGGCCATATAATGCATTAAAAGCTAATAAGAACATGTCTCATCTATTAGCATTGAAATTCATTTTCAAATTTAGATGCAAAATGCTTTGTATGACATTCCTGATTGCATTTTAAGACAATCATAGGATTTTAAAAAGTTAGAACTGTAATACTGCATAGATAGAATAAACTATAACAGTTTTGAAGCAACAATTTGATTCCTATTAAAGCCAACTACTTACAGGGAAAAATTTCTCCTTATGTAAGGCATTGAAACAGCTTTTTACCAGCCAATGTTGAATACAATTTGAGTATCAATTAAATCAGATCAATTTCGTCATCTAAACATGTTATAGTTACTGCCGATTTTACATGAATGTTTTGATAACACTTAAGATAACATCTTCCTGTTGTTAAGTAAAATTTAGTAATGTTATTGAATTTTTGCAGTCCATACAGAAAGGTTAATTTATTCAGCTAATGTTTGTAAAGAAATGAAAGAATGATGTGAATATTAAAAAATAATTAAAATTAGGCAAAAACATTTTTTTCTTTAAGTACCATTAATACATTTAATTATACGTGAAATATAAGTTTAAACCATAAACTGTTGGCCAGATTGCTAACAAAATTTGGTTAACAGCTTGGTTAAGGCATTATAAAAAGAACTAATCAAACTAAATCCGCCTGCTTCAAATATACATTTAAAATGCTGATATTTAAATATAGGTCTAAAATACAGAAATAGAAATAAATGAAAAATTATTTAAATAGCAAAGAAAAAGAGATAAAAAGATATTTTCTTATCTAGCAAATTTTTTAAAATACAAGCATTGTTAATTTTTTTTAAAACAAATTCATTTTGAACAGAAATTCTAGATAATAAAAAAATAGGTAGGTATACTGTTAATTTTTTGGGTAATTTTTGGAGGGGAGTGAAAATATAAAATCCTTTAATAATATATATATTTAAGATATTGCAGATAATTGGTAAAACATGATGTAATGTTATAAATAAAAATTTAATTCTTAAAGCATAGTTTTGTTTTAATGATCTTTTATCAGTAGTGGCCAAACTTTTGGGATCCGAGGTAATTTAAAAAATCGTAGGCGGTCTACCAATGGCAGAGCTAAATTAACGTACATATTTATTTTTGTTAACAAGAAAAAATGGTAAATTATGTAATTTTTCTAAAAAAAAAAAAAAAAAAAAAAAAAAAAAAAACTTAAATATAAATATTTAGAAAATAAAAATTTACGAACGAAAATAATCAAAGTATTCATATATCAAAAACAAACCATCCTATTCACACAAAATTAAATGTTCATCTCTTAAATGCGACTAATGTTTGTTTTTTGTTAATGGTTGAAAAAGCAGTTTCGGAAAGTATGATTTCAAATACAAAATCAATGTGTAAATATTTGGAAACGTTTCCTCAGAAATTAATTTCTAAAAATAAGATTGCTAAATATGCTCTGGATTTAAGAAATATATCGCATCTTAATTTAATAATTTCTTCCTCGACCGTGATTGATGTGATATCTATTAAATGTCTTATTTTTTCAGATAGTCCATCAATGTTAACATTTTCATTAAATGGAAATATAAAATTGAGTATTATTTTCAACCTAATTAAGTCAGCGAATCTTCTTTCAAATTATTCAAATAAAACAAGTAAGTATTAAGCGAAATCTTCGATGTCTCTGTTTGGATTATGGATAATAATTCATTGATTCTATGTCATAAGTCTTAAATTAAATTGTTAATATCCAAGGTCATTATCGGGATGGTCACGTGGACTACCTAAAATGTCTTCGCGGCCGACTGGTAGGCTAACGTCTTGGCCACCCCTGTCTTATATGGCCTTTGAAAGTTTTTTGATACTTAATGAAAATTTTCATTATTCATAGAATACATTTATAATGGATAATGAACTAAATTTCATTTTAAGTTCTTGTGCTTCTTTAAAAAAATATCAGTAATATATATTACTAACATTTTTTTAATAAAGCAAAGTTATCAATATTAGCATAAGTCCCCATCAGTAAGTTGTCATTCACCAAAACTAAATTACCAACTTCTCATTATATGTATAGCACTACATCATTTCAGCCAAAAAACCTTTATTTAGAATGTCATATTTTATAATTTTAATTCCTTAAATATTTGGTAGCATTTCAGCACTGTAAAATTATTTTTCTGGGGATACTAACTTATATTTTATTATGTTATTTAAAGGAAATCAAAACAAAATTTATCTTTTTTTTTTTTTCATTTGATTTTAGATATTATTAAATATCTTTAATTTCAAAATATCTATTAATTTGTAAAAAGCATAACAAATTTCTGTTATGTAAAATTTTGATATATTAATTTCAAACATGGATAAAGAAATATTAAGAAGGGGATAGTAGGATAAAGACAAAATAGGCAGCACTAAATGTAAGTTCAATAAAATATTAAATTAGGCTTCAGTAATTAACCATTTTTATCACTTATACTTTCAAGGAGTAAATAGCTAACAGAACTTCCAACATAAAAATGTTTGGAAGGAAAAACTTTCTAAATAGTTTTATATTCTTGGGTTAATTATGTATACTTTTTTGTTTACAAAAACTAATATGTGGCCAGAATAGTTCACATAAAAAATAAAATTATAAAAAAATCTTGAAAAAAATATTTAATGATATTTTAAGATACTTTTATAGACATTAATTTTTTAAATACAAGAATTTTTAAAAATAACTTACATTGGTTAATCTTATTTAACTATAACAAATAATGTTTAGTTTGGAGAATTAGGGTAACAATGGTAAAAGTTACAGTTTCAACAATAAGGCATAAAAATAAATAAAAAGAGCATACATGAAAATAGAGAAATAAATATTGAAAAGAGCATATATGAAAATAGAGAAAATAAAGAAATATGCAATAAAATCTATTTTTTTTTTTTTTCATCAATAGTAGCAAATATTTTAAGGAAACATGAATAGGTACAATTAGTATTAGTAAGAATAAAATTGAATAAAACTTCATTAAAAACATCGTTTTATGAAACTAAGAGAGAAAAGTCTAATATATTATTATTTTCTTAATGGTATTGTACTTCTAGTATACATAATGTTAATTTAATTTGTCTCAAAAGGAGAATTTAGAAAGAAAACAAGAGCCAATTCTACTCACCCACAGCCTTTAAATTTGCCAGTCTCATCTTCAAATAACTCAACAAATGCAACATCACCCACTACAAAATTAAATTTTTGTGACAAAAGGTTTAAACAGCTTTTGTAAACATGCATACACTATAATAGTTTATTATAAATGGTTAAAACAAATATTTTAACCATTTATAATAAACAATTATATATAAAAATATTATATCTATGATAAAAAAAAAATTATTAATAACAAAACAAATCTTTTTAAATATATAGCTTTGAGAACTAAAATCTTAAAATAGTATTTAATTTTTGCCTTTTTATGCAATTCTGCAACAAGAAACCTGATGTTATAAGCAATTTCTTCTAAGATGTTTTTCGTGTTCATCTTATCTGTGTGTTAAAAAAAGGCATGGTTTATGATTTAAAGTCACAACATATAGGGAAATTATTAGGCTGAACTTAACTGAAAATTATAGAAGTGTAAAGAGATCAGGAATATTAGTAAAATTCTTACATACATAGAAAATACAATAAACAAAATGAAAGGAGCGCTAAAATGAATTTTTGTCAAATAAACATTTTCTTTACCTTTCTCTCGAAATAAATCTTTTAGTTCCATCCAGCGACATTCAAATGGAATATTATTGACAAATACTCTATTTTTAGCAGGACCTACACCAGGTCTCCTTCCTTCTGGTGAACGATCTCGCCTCCTTTTCTTAAAATCATCATCATAAGAGCGTTCATTAAAATTTTTTCGGAATGGAGATCTTGACCTGTTGATAATGATTGAAATCAATAAAAAATATTTATACTGTAATATATTAGAATTTTTATCACCATACTATGATGTCATTTCACAATTACTTCTTATTTTCTGTTACTATTAAATTGTTTTTTATAAGTTATAATTTAACATAATCAAACCATTTAATTTATAATTGGTGCTTTGGTTCTGTTCTTCTAAAATAAATAGTCAAAAGTTTCTGATATTATGTTACACAAATGAGAATTATGGTTCTGACAAAAAAATAATCCTAAGCAAAATTAACAAGTAAAAAAAAAATCCATTGTGTGATAAAAACAAGAAAATTAGTTGAATCATTTTTTAGAAATTAATATACAAGATCTATAAATATTAGAAAAGAAATTCAAAAGCATTTTCAAAGCATGCAAATTATTGAATGTTTGAATAATAAAGCAAGAATTTATATTTTCAATAAATAAAATTTAATATTAATTAATGCAGATACTTCAAATGAAGAGAATTTGGGAAAAAAAGAAATGGACAATATAATAATAGCACATTAGATACATTTTATAAATAGAAGGGATTAAACAAATTAGAAAATACAAGTCAACTAAAATGTTTATAAGATATTGACATAGCCGAGCATTTTAATCAAGAAAAATATAACAGGAAACTAATGTTATTAAAGTCTTAGTCATTTGAATCTTTTAGAGCTTAAAATATATAATATTAGTTTTTTTTTTAAATATTTATAGAATAAATTAGTTGATACCTAATAAATTTTATTATATGGGGTGTTAAAACAAAAACTGATAAATTACTTAAGATGTTTGTACATAAAATATTAATAAGAAAAAAAAAATGTAATAAATTTGATTTAAAAATCATTTTATCAATTAATTTTATAAGAATTAAATTAAAATTGAACAGTTGGAAAAACTGAGAAAAAATACTAGCTCAATTAAAAATCATTAAATAAATGCAGGAAAGATTTTTAAGGAACAAAAGTAAAAAACAAAGTAGTATTTTTAAATCATTAATGTTGATTAGCAAATGTATAAAAATACAATAAACATTTAAAATTGATTGATTTTTTAAAAACATCCTAATTAAAGCTCTGGTTAAAAATATGGTAAGAGTCAATTTTTAACTTATCAATTCTCCAAATGCATTATTTTAATTTAGAAGTCTATTTAATAATATAAAATGCATATTTTAGAAATAAAATTAATAAATTAGTAATAGAAAAAATAAATTTTTTTACTTCATTTAAAAATATAAAACATAGAAAAAAATTTAAGGATTTTTAATATAGTTATTAAAATTCATATAAAAATTCTGAAAAAAAAAAAAAAAAAAAATTTCAATAAAAACAAAACATTCATTAATCACATTTAATAGAATTCTAGAAAAATAAAACAGATGAGTATGCAATTTCAACAATCTAATAGAATTCAGTTCTTTTTAATTACAATGGAAAAAGTCAATATTTAAATATAATTTTAAAATTTATATATATTTTTTTAATATAAAAAGTCCACACTTTGAATGGTATAGAAAAAATGTAAATAAAATGATGCAAATCAAAATTTAAAAATATCCTTATTATAAAATCATAAAAATATAGAATACATATAACAGTGATGTTTAACTGCGAATAAAAAAAAAATTAACACAAATTTAGGAATTTTATTTCTTTAAATTTTTAACAAGATTACAATTTTAAAGGTAGCAAATGCTTTTTTGTTAAAAATTTAAAATTGGATAATCATCCATTTAAAATTTTCTCATAATTCTTTTATCATTATGCATTAAATTCAAAAGCTTCATTTTTTTTAGAGAATTCTTAATTTTTATTCCACATTTCTTACTTTCATTTTATTAGCTTTATTAATTTCAAAAATTCTTAACTTTTATGGTAATTTACTATTAGTGTAAAATGATAGTTTCTTATATAATCATTAAGGGAAATTTAAAAAAATATATTCTTTTACATTTTAAAATATTTACAAAATACAAGCCAATAACTAGAATTCCAATTAAGATAATTTAGTCAAAAAATAATTCAATTTTTTGCCAAATATTTTGATAAATTTTCAGATATTTTTTTTACCATATTTTTAAAACTTATGTTTTTAATAAAATTAAATCAATCCTTGATATTTATTTATTTGTTTTATATATAGTTAATGTTTTCGAATTTACAAATACTAACATTTTATTCTTTGACTTTAACATTGCTTTATCTCTCAGAAAAAGCCAAATTATATTCATTAGAATTCCTGATGGTTAATCTTTAAAAATTAGAGTAAGAGTTCAATTTGGTAACTTTTTTAACTCAGTACAATATCTGTGTCATTGTGATATCTGTTTGTGTATTTTGTAACAGCAAACAGATTGACACTTTAAGAGCATTTTATGTTTATTTTTTTTGTATATATTGAAATTTACTCTGTAAAAACTCTACATAATTTGAGACACAGATATTTCATAAAATTATTCATAGTTACTTTAAGCGCAAACAGTTACTTAAGTCTTACAGCTCATCAAGACAATTTTAATCATTTTTTGAAGCAAAAAATATGATTTAAATTTAATAACCTTATAAACTAAGCATTTAATATTTTTAAAGGTAATTTTTTATATTTCATGATTTAACATGCAGATATGCTCTTTTCTCAAGACTGATCACAAATGACAAGATCCTGAAATTTTGAGTGCTGTCTTCATAATTTTTACACTTCAAGTCAAGAAATTGTTGGTTGATATATATGATTGTTGGCTTTTTTTCCATGTTTATTTTAAGTATCAACATTTTAAATTTGACAAAAAATTTTGTTTTGTGTACCCATTCAGGTCTCTAAAGCAGAAACAACTTTACAACAATTCATCCCAATTATGGAAGATTAACTTTGGTTTCAAATCCTAATATTAGGTTGGGGAAAAAGAAACCCATTATTTTTACATGAACTTTTTATAACTTCTTTCAGATTCGCTTTGTAAAAAGGTTTAAAACAGTTTTCATGTAGATTTTTAGGTCTTGGGCGAAGCTACGACTGCTGACATGCTGTCAAGTTTGATAATTTTTAATATTTTATAGACATTCTCGACAATGTTGTATCCATGCGAAGTGCATCTTCAGCATCCAAATACCCAAACGGAATCGACGAAACAAAAATTGTGCGTAACTGGTTGTTACAGTCTTATATAGGACGATAAACACCTTTCACAATTTTAGCCACCTGGTTAGCATTTTGGCCATTATAAAAGAAAAACAAAAATGTATCGAATTTTCTGTTTGTTGTCTTCTATTTTTAATACCTTGTACTCATAGCTGAATTAATCAAACAAAAAACTGAAAGAGAATATTTTAGTGTCAAATGTCACCTTAATGAGCATAAATTTGAAATTGTTTGATAGATACCTCACGAGATAGCGATCACTACAGACGTCTGAATGTCACTACAGTCTACCGAAAAAATAATGAATAACTTTTTCCCCAAACTAATATTTACATCATCAGTTCCACACTTTCATCAACAGCATAAAAATCACCTAACACCACCACAATCATAATACTTAGTTTTACCTAAAACTGTAAAAGAGAGATGAAGCTTTGATGATTCATCAGATTCTGATTAAAATTTTGAAGTTCCTCAGTAAATCATAAGGGCACTTCTATTTTGAGAGGGTTTAAAATGCTTTAGGAACAACTTTGATATACCCCCACAAAAATTATGCACCAAATCTGGCACTTCCTATGGACTTTTAGGGTTGCTGTTTCTTATTTTAGTGCTACCAATTTAGGTTTTTTCAGCTTTTAAGTTTTTGCTGTTGCCAAATTTAGTATTTGCTTGTATTTTGTACCATTTTCTGAGTTTTTTTATGTATTAATTATTTGTATTTAGTGAGAATCCATCTTGGTGAGTAAAAAAAGGCGCCAAAAACAGGTATTATGGTTGGTGAGGGGAAAAATTGTCGCCAAATTTCCGATTTGGAGGGTATATCAAAGTAATTCCATGCTTTACAGTTTTTCACAATTTGAATCACAATCAGCCAACAATATAATAAAGGTTTTTATAAAATAGCATAGGATTATTACTTTGGTGGAAGTCAACATTGTTAGTAGCATCATTATTTCAAGACACGAATTTTTCACTTGATAACATTTTAAAACAAAGAAAAATGAAATTATATTGATTGTCTTATTGGTGAGTCATCATACTTATATATATGAGAAGGCTAATTTAGACCAGAAATTACAATCTAAAGAGGACAACTTATTGCTACAAATAGCTTAACTTATATAAATTCAAGTCCATAAACTGTAGAAATGAAGGCCATAGCAATCACTATTCAACTAGAAGTTCAGTAATGTTAATGACTATAAAGTAAATTACATTGAGAATATCTAATGCAAATAAGATCAGGGTAATAAAAAAATAATGAATAAAAGATAAAGGTAATAAAAAATAGAGTTAAAGAACTTTAAAAATTTGATTAATTGAAGGGGTTAATAAAATAAAAAAGGGCACAAATGACAGATAATCTATTATGCTAATTTTTTTATGAAATGTTGCCAAAATAACATAATTGTAACATAATATTCGCAAAAATGTTGTCATAGTATTATTAATTCCTAAAAAAGCTTACGCATTTAAATAAATTTAAATCCTACAGTAAAAAAACAAATATATATTTCTAAAGTATTAAAATTTAGAAAAAAGAAAACATTAAAAATACAAGAGAATAAAAGTTTGAAAATTTCTTCGCAATGCCATAAATACAATAGTTGCCAAAATAGAATTTTCTACATATCATTCCCTATCTCTAAGATGTAAGAACCAAATTACAGATAACAAGGAAATCAGCCAAAAAAATTTCTTCAAACACAGAAATTGGCATAACGGGTTACACTACAGTTGTGCTTAAATAGGTACCCCAGTTTTAAGCATATCAACAAAAGATCTCATCTAAATAATAATTCTTATGTATAGGGAGCACTTATATTCTATTGTTATATATTTAAATAATTAGAATAATGTATAAAAATTTCAAATATATAATTCCCAAAAGTATACAGATATTTATTTATATTAAAAATTTAGTGCGAGTTCTAAGTTTGGTTTTTCCTTGGTCATTAAGCAGCTATTTAGACTGGAATAACAAATTTTGAACATGAATATTAATAAATTAGATTAGCACAGAAACATTTTATACAATTACGCATCAAATTTTCTATACTAATCAAATATTGGTTAATTCCCAGTGAACGGTACGCTCCTTGTACGATACGCATATATACAACGGCACGCATATATACAATTATTAATTAATTGTATATAATATTGTATAAAATTAAATTAATTGTATATTGTATAATTATATTAACTGTATAAAAATAGCGTACCGTACACTGGGATAGAGCCCAAATATTAATAGTAAATAATTTTTATTGCATTTGTAATTATTTACCGTGAAAAAAATGTCCTAAACCAGATACCTGCCATATAAAAGAAAAATATACCTTGAAATATCCATACATTCAAAAAGATAAGAAAGAAATCTAACGTAATAGCAATTATACTCAGTAGTTCTTTTTAACTTGGTTTTTATTTTTAACAAAGTTAAAAAAAATAAAAAGCATGTTTTCTTTTCTTTTTTTTTTTTACAAAAAAAATTAAAAAAGGATATAATGCTTCTATTTTTAAGTAATATAATAATTTCGAGGTTTCGCAGACATAAAACTACATTAAAATGCTTGAACAAATAAATTTTTTCACAATTTGGAACAATAAAGAATCAAATTAGAAAATTCAGGTAGAATGAATAACGAGAAATCTGTAAATTTTATCTTATTTATAGAATTCCTTTTTACATTACAAAAACCTCTAGCGTTATTAATATAGTATATTGTAAAGTTTTTAAGTTAAATAATACTGTACCTAGATCTATATTCATCTTTTACTCTATCAAATCTTCCGTCACTCATTTTTAGAGTTAATTACAAAACTTTCGAGAATATTAATTGTTACTTTTAATGAAAATATTTTCCCGGCTCGAATGTAGTCAATATGGCGGGCGAAATTCTAAAACGTATGTTGCCATTCTCCAGAAAATCATAATATTGTCCATTTTTAAATATTAATTTGACTCATATTTATTAATCACTCATAACTCTGAAATGTAATTATTAAAGAATTAAGTAAGTCAAATCCCTTTTATCTTGTATGAGCTTTTTTTTTATTTCTAATGGTGGGCACCCTTGAGCAAGTTTAGTGCATTAGCCCATTAGCCACAACAAGGCCGAAAACTGCTACTCATTTTATCGTTACCCAGTGGACACCTGTGAACCAAGTCACGGAGATACGAGTAGCATCGCCTACGCCACATCACCACAAACACGTTTATAAGGCTGGCCACATTCATCCATCATCTGAGGAAAGGAACACAGAGAAAGAAAGTACATCCATGCCCGAGCCGGGATTCGAACCCAGGTCCTCCCCATAACTGACTACGGTTACGCTAACCTCCGTCTAGTGGTTACCATAACCGTAGTCAGTTACGTTAACCACTAGAC
The DNA here is from genome assembly GCA_026290005.1 of Latrodectus geometricus. NCBI lineage: Eukaryota > Metazoa > Arthropoda > Arachnida > Araneae > Theridiidae > Latrodectus > Latrodectus geometricus. Next base: position 316,653 of record JAPDSC010000727.1, read on the forward strand.
AGGTTAGGCGGTTCTTGTATCACCTTGGTGATTTGAACATGTTTCAATCGATATAGCCTTATGGCAGTTCGCAAATTCGGTAGACAATCCGACTGAGATACCGCCGAATTGTAGTGTACAAATGCCGTCTCGTCGAAGTCATAATAAGACGTAACATATTAAACGTTGTTATTTACATCATAGATATTTTAAACCAATAAGAATTTGCACGAGAAATTTTCTTAAATTAATTGTACTTATTTGTCTACCTTAAACAGAATTTTTAAATTATTTGTAATATCAATTAAATATTTTGAATAATGAAAAATTTAGGTTGTTCATAATTTTAATGCTGTAGTAATGTGTGTGTGTGTGTGTGCAGGGTGATGTTTTTTTCAAATTTAAAAGGGCAATAATACCCATCCAAACAAACAATAATTACATAAGAACATATAGTCGCATTCATCTCTGAAAGGTAGAAAAGTGGAAAATAGAAACGCTTTAAGAGTCTATCACGAAATTACCGTATGTAAATTTCCACAGAGAAGTAGCAGCATTTTGCTATTATTGGTTACCGGAAAAAACCAATCAGAGTAGACCTTGTCCTTTAAAATTGGAGCAACATCATCGCTTCAAGTATTTGGATAACTTCTCAAGTTATATATTCCAGATGAGCTTAAAGTTTTACAGCAATCTTCCGAATATAGAAAATGATGAAATAGCCAAGATCCCGATCTACAACATCTTCAATGCGGCAAACAAAAACAGACCACGGACAGTACTCAGATTGAAGCCCAACACCTAGGATGACAGAACACAGCCCAAATGCGAAGCGATTCGGACAACAACGCGAACATCAGGTCGTAATTCACTTTTTTAAATAATATTATTCAAATAATTTTATTTTTTATATAATCTAATATTTTTTTCTTCCTATTCATTCAGGTATAAAATAAACCATGACTAATAAATTCTTGCTATTTCAGATTTATTAATCATTAGTTTAGTTTTTCAGGAACACAAATCCCATAGAAGATTGAACATCGGTTCTCGAGCTCGGTACACCAACATACTGTCTCGAACGTCTCGACTATTTGGATAACAACTTCCGAAAAGTTTTGCAAATGCTACAGCGGCTAACACATACGCAGAATTGGCTGATATACAACTCATATAGGGATGTCTTAGGGAATGGACGCGAAGCACAATGATTGCACGAACAAATGTTTAAAACTCGTCGTATTCTAAATCATCCTACTTTTTCTAGTGTTGATTGATGACTTGCGAAAAAGTGGTTCGTTTGCGATCTCAAACTTCAATGCATGACATTTGCGAAATGCACTAACGCCTGAAATAAAAGACCGAGTTTTGACTAGATTTGAAGTAGCTTCTTCCATAAGTAAGCGATCGGTGTTTTACGAAATGAGTATTTCGCAACCAGTGGGGGGGGGGGGTCTATTTTACACGAGGAACGCATACACCCCCTCCAAGTGCAATCTTTGCAGACAGATGATTTTCCCGGCCGGAAATACTTTATACGGTGGATTCTGGGGCTGAAGAATAACAATAGACGATTTCCTGCGTTAGTATTATTTAGTAATGAGGCAACATTCAGCAGAGAAAACATTTTCAAACGCGCGATCAACACGTTTGGTCTCACAACAATCTTCACTGTATAACCCCTCTTAGACACCAGCAGAAGTTTTCCGTGAACATTTAGGTAGATATCTGCTTAAGAAAGTTTATGTTAAAGTGGCGCTTTAGTCGCTACCGCCTGCAACGTCAGTCACTCTAGCTCTAACTCTCAGGAAAAGGATGTGTATTACAAGCTCTTGTCGACAGCCTTTGTTATGTATTTTTCCCAATAAATTGTTGTTATTTTAATTATACAATCCACAGTTATTATTCGTGCTCCACACAATCTCCTAGTACATTGGTCCTCATAGCCGGAGAAACTGAATCATGTATATTAAAGTAACGATTCGACTATGTGAAGTACTGGAAGCGAAATTGACCGTATTAGAACAAAACGTTTCCATAGAAATCAGAACACTGAAAAACCTTCCCAGGTTGAATTTACACGCAAATTAAATTCATTAAAAAATATCTGCTGATTTGATATAATCATGAATCAATATTATCAAATTGCCAAAGATGAATTAGCTGGATTCTTTGAAATCTTGATGGAACTGAAAACAAAAAAAGATAAATCTGTTTTCTTTACTTAAAATTGCATCTTACTCTAATTTAAACATATCGGATGATAATTTTAAAGCACGTAGTTCTCCATTACCTTTCATTCCTTTGATGTAAGCCATGAACATTTTAACAACTTTAAAACTGACTTTGAAAATTTATTTAAGTGCCATCAGTATCAGATTCTCAAAAACTGTTTTGTTTACTCTCTTGTCTACAGACAGTTCCAAAGTAATAGAAACTTCTGAAGATAGTTATGAATCACGTATGAAAACATTAATTGATCGTTATGAAAATAAAAGAATTCTTATTGATACCCATGCAAACAAAATAATAAATTTTCCAAACATAACATATGAATCCGCAAAAAATTTAAAAGAATTGTTAGATAATATAAAAAAAAATCTTAGACCTTTAAAACTTCTAAAATTTGACCGTGATAGTTTATCTAACGCTTTATTAGTAAATATTTTGATTCCCAAATTAGACAAAAACTCTCGAATTCAATTTGAACTTACATTAGAAAACCAAGATGTTCCAAATTTAGATAAATTATTTATTGGGAAAAAAATGTTAGGCTTTGGAATCTATTGGCAGAACTATTCAGAAAGTTATTTTTGGAATCTATTGGCAGAAAAGAGACAGACCAAAGTCATAAATTTTCCTTATTGTTTATTCAGAAATCAAAAACTCTTCTTATAATTGCTCATAATAATTCTCTATGCTATATTTGTCAAAACTCATCTCATACAATTAATAAATGCTTTAAAATTTAAGATATGGATGCAGCCCAAAAATAAAAAATGGTTAAAAGAACATAAGCTTTGCATTAATTGTTTACACCATTCTCATATTATTGCAAACTATAAATCGAAAATAAATTGCTCCTTTTGTAGTAAAGGAATTCACCACTTTTTGCTCTATAAACGTAAAGATATTATTGAACCATTAGTATCACTTTCAGAGAAAACTTATGACTCTTTTCCACCTTCGCTCGCAGCAAGCTAAAAAAAAAAAAAAAAAAAAAAAAAAAAAAAAAAAAGCTGCGATTTCTCGCACCTTAGTTCTACTCACTAATAATAACTCACGATTTGTCTATATTCAGGAAACATCTTTTCAACTTATACTCAAAAAATGTTTCGTCATATTGGTATTCATCCATCACAAACGAAATTGCAAAGAATTCTTTGGGAATAGGGTAAGGATGATCCCGTCCGAATTTATGAATTAAAATCAGAAACATATCCGCATGTGCTTCATATCTTTCATCAAGAATGATGAAAGGCACAAGTTTCTGCTAGATGCTTCTACTATACCATATTTATATAAGGATGATGTACTTAGCGGTGCTTCAAGTTTACAGCAAGCCAAGAAACTTTAAGAACATCTTTCTCGTTTCTTTTATAAGGGGGGTGGCATATCCTTGCATAAATGGTGCTCAAACTATCCTGAACTATATATTAACACCACAGAATTGTATAATTTTGATCCATCTTTAGAGAAGAAAAATGTAAAAACTCTTGGGATGCAATGAGGCACCTCAAGTGACACCTTTAGCTACCAAGTAACTATAGAACCAAAAACAGTTTTATAAAGAGACAAAATCGTCATGCATGGTTTTGCAGATTCTTCCAAAGCAGCATATGAAACAGTGATTTATCTCCAAAGTTTCAACAAAAATGGCTCAGTTAATAATCACCTCCCCTGTAATATAAAACCTATAAAACCTGTCCCATAAAATCGATGGAAATTCCTAGACTTCAGCTTTCAGCATGTCTGTTGCTGTCTCAGAAGGTTCAAAAATTTATAAAATCCCTAAAGTTAAATATCAAGAAGTGATATTGGGGGCAGATTCTTCAATTGCACTTGCTTAGATAAGTTGCTTGTCTCATTAATTGAAGACTTTTGTGAGCAATAGAGTTGTTCAAATTCAGCGTCTTACAAACTCCTTCCTTCCAGTGGAATCATGTGACATCTGAGAACAATTCGGCAGATATTATCTCCCGTGGATTCAATGCAAGTGAAATTTCTTCCAAACAACTTTCGTGGATCGGTCATTCATTTTAGAAGTAGAATTTCGAGATCCCAAAACCAAATTCGGAAAAAATTGCAGATTCTGCATATTTGAGAGAACTGAAATCTCCACTGAAATTAAACTTCTTATTGATTTAGAAGGAAAATTTCCTTGATGATCTAATGAACATTTCTACTGTACTCACTAAATCAATCAAAATAGTTTGTTTTATTTTCAGGTTTATCTTTAATCTTAAAAATCCACAGAATGAGAAGATGGGACCTGTTGATGCCCAAGAATTCAAAATTGCTAGAAATAAAGTAATCGAACATGTACAGGAGTAGTGTGTGTTTGCCGGAGCTGGACCAGCGACGTTTAGACCATAAAAACCACCCATAAAATCTCCACCCACTTTTAGAAACAATGGCCTCCAACCCATCCATTAAAATCTCCACCCACTTTTAGAAACAATGGTTCTCAACCCCTCCATTAAATTTCCACACCCTTTTAAAAACAAGTGTGTGAAAGCCACCCATTAAATTCCAACCCCTTTCAAAAAACAATGGTCCCCAACCCCTCCATTAAATTTCCACACCCTTTTAGAAACAATGGCCTCCAACCCCACCCATAAAATTTCCGCCCACTTTTAAAAACAATGGTCTAAAAAGCCCCCATAAAATCTACCTCCGCCCTCTTTTATAAAGTACGAATTCTATAAAACCTAATTTAAAAAAGCTCTTAAAAATTATCTGAAAAGTCGCTGAGACGCCAGGGTACGAGAGCACCCCCTTTTTGTGTGAAAAAATAATGGCATTATACTCACTTTTAGATCTTCGCAGCGTTAAAAAAATCTTGAAAAAAAACGGCCCACCAGGTCAGTGATACCAGAAGTCCAGTTCCAACAGCTGTTTACGAATTCTAGAACCGGAATTCCGGTATCACTGACCCGGCAACGGGGCCTCAACTTATACATGTTAAGGACAACACAAGACAACACAAACACAACATCTAAATGGACATAGAGACCACAAGTCTCAACCCACCACTGATGTTTCGCTCCGTGGTTGATCCATAAGTGAGCTTAACGCAAATAGCATTACACTATTCGCGAAAGCTTCTACCAAGCCGAGGCTGGGGATCGAAACCGCGATCTCACGGTTGCTAAGCTTAGACTTTGTCACGGAGCTACTGGGTACCCGACAGAGAGAGAACATCTAATTAATATATACATGTCACCGAAGTCAAAAAGACGCTAAAATATAGCTTTAAACAAGTCCTTTCTCTCTTAGAATGTGAAAAATCTTTAAAATACCAAAAACTGCAATTTATCTGATCGAAAAATATCGTCAAAAACACTTCAGAAATTAAAGCGAAAAGAGGCGAAAAATTTTCAATACCAGATTCCGAGTCCAGTTCGTGCTGCCATCCAGTGATAGTTAGAATTAAAATCTCTTACGTCAGTTGGTTTTTTTTTTTTAACTATTGACGTAACAGGAAAAAGAAAAGAAAACACGTTTCTCTTTCGAGCGCTCTTTTTCAAGGCCGCAGCTGATCTCATTTTCGAACCGCTTCCTCTTTTTATTCATTTAAAGAAAACTCGTTAGTATATAAATAAACAGAAATGGAAAATATATACGACTTATTCGGTGATATGATAGCACTCTACGGGGATGTGAACTATAGAATGACTAGTTTAGCAAGAGTTTGTCAAAAGTTATTCTTATGCATAGAAGAAGAAGAAACTTATAAATATCAAGAAATTCATTCCTTAATTTTAAAATATGTTATTCAAATGCATCAAATATTGCAAGAAGAGAAGAACAAAAATGTTCGGAAAATGGGGTGTGATATTTTATCTAAACTGAACAAACTTCTTTAGATTTTAATGATTTTTAAACCATTAAAATCACTGTTCGAACTGAAACATTTGCGCTGGTTGAGACTTCCCGACATCTTTACTTCCTAAATACACAAAGAAAAGAGGTTTCAAATCATTGAGTTTTAAATAATCTGACGCCATTTTATCACATCTTTGCGGTAAAGATACAAGACAATTAGCCAATTCTACAACTATTCTATTACCATATCTTGTGGTTATCTGTTTAACTTCAGTAACAGGATATTTTTCATGGATGTTGAGTTCCCTCATTTTCTTGAAAGCCTTTCTTTCTGCTCCATCTTCAAATGAACTGAGTGCGTTTAATTTATTTAATAATTCCATTTTGCGTTTATTATATAAGAAAAAATTTTCATTTCTTTAAATGCGAAAAATTAGGTACTTATCTACACTCATAGCTTTGATTTGTCTCTTTTTTAATGATTCTATCTCCTCTGTATTCAATGTACCTGTAGGTATGTGAATAAGTGACCCATTCTCTAAACGAATTAAAATTTTATCAGTGTGGACCGCAACTTCAGAAATCAGGTATTCCCGGTGCAGTTCTTTATAAGTTCTAATATGTAAAGAATT
>JAPDSC010000734.1:7585-30780 GCA_026290005.1 Latrodectus geometricus
GTTTTTTTTTTTTTTTTTTTTTTTTTTTTTTTTTTTTTTTTTTGAAAAAAAGGTATATATTTTATATTTTAAAAAATATTTTACTTAAAAAAATTTGATGTATTTTAAATAATATCTTACATTCCTTAAATATATATTATTTCAAATGTATTTTATTTCAATTTTGTTGCTTATGTTCACTGATTTATTCTAATTTAGAGGCTGAAGATATGTTTGATTACAAAACGTACTGCCGACCTATTCCAGTTAGGTCTCGTACAAAACCATTCGAAGATTTCTATGATATTGGTGATGAATTAGGCAGGTAAACATTCAAGAGCCTTTTTACTTATATTATAGCTAAATTCTAATTCATTATTTCATAATATGACTGCGAGATTGACAAAAAACGTAACTTGTTCTCAGATTTCAGATTGATATAATTAAAAATAGATATAAATATATACAACTATGTTGTAAATATATAACACAAAGGATTATCTTGTTTTTAACGCTCGTTCTATATACATTGCTGGCCACCCAAATTGCTATACTAAGAAAAACAAAAGATATCACTACAAAATTTGTTTTGTAGATAACATGTTGACCAAGTATCAAATGATTGAATTTATAGACTTTTGTGAAGTGTGGTTTCTACCATAACCAGTATCCTATGTAGCTGCTATTGTTGGAGACCACTGCTGCCACACGCCTCGGCATTGATTCAAAGAGACTTTGGGTGTGTTTTTGGGGTACAGCAGACCAAGTAGCTTCCACGTGTTGCCAACGTTGATCTGGCGTGGCAGCTGGCACTATAATCTGGGTCAATTGTTGAGCAACCATGGACCACAGGTTTTCTTTCACCCAAAAATCAGGAAAGCGAGCCGGCCAGGGAAGCAATTCAATCTAACTATTGACTAAGAATCCTTTGACAATGTTTGCCACGTATGGTCACGCATTATCCTGTTGAATATGGCTGAGGTCAAGCACTTAAGGTAAAGAAAAAGAATTGGCTCCAGCACCTCGGAGAAGTAGCGTTGGCTGCTTAAAGTACTAGCACTGTGTATTAGAAGAGTCAGAGAGTGATATCCAATACCAACTCATACCATAATACCCAGCGCCGGACCAGTGTGTTGCATAACGCAGCTGCTCAGCATCCTCTTACAACGTTGTCTCCAGACACGAATACGATTTTCTTGGTGTTAAAGAAAGAAGCGTGATTCGTCAATAAAAACAATTTCATTCCCTTTGATTGATTTTACTTTGATTAATTTCTTCCAAACTATCTAAAACAAGTTTACATATTTGGAAGTACAAGTTGATTCATACAAAAATATAAGCATACAAGTTTACAAGTAGAACGAATTAGACCATTCTGATAAAAACGTACAAAAAACATCTAAAATATTTCTCTCGATGTATAATAGTTTCCTTTGAGGCGATAATATGCAGTTAAAGAAAAACAATCTCCATGTAAATCCGTAATCATAAAATTTACCAGAAAAAGGGAAAAAAATTGCGTTATTAATAATTAATAATAAATAAATATATTTTAAAAAATAATCTTTTGGATTTCAAAATACATAAAATTGATATATTTAGGAATTGAATAGATAAAAATGAGTTATTTTAGGAAATAGTTGACATATTGTTGAAAATATTTATTTATTACGTAAGTTGAATAATTTTTTTTCTAATTTTATTTTACATATATAGAACTCAGAGAAATTGGTTCAATAAACCTGTTAAACAAAAGCAAGTTATTAATTTGTCTAGCAAATGTAGGCAATCAACTTTTTTAGCTAATTTAAAATTTCGGGTTCAATGTATTTTAACGTTATATAAGAAGATTTAATAAAATGCAGAAAATGATATGATAAATGAAGACTTGATAAATGAAATAAGAAACATTTGTAACATGTGAATTCTTGAACATTTTTAACACATCATCGTTCAGAATTAATTTGTAGAGTATATTTAAATATTGATTGAATATGTATACTTATTTTTTCATGTACCTTATGTCTTCGTTTATACTTTATGTCTCTATGTTGGAGTATATCAAATCTTATCGAACGAATTAAATTAATATATTTAACAAATCAACTTTCAAAAAATTTCTATACATCAACTCTAAAATATGGTATGTTGAATGTCTTCAAGAATTGATTTACTTTTACCATTTTAAAAATTCATCTTTATATTTTTCTGCATATATTCATAGGGGTACGCAAGGTATCACGTACCATGCTGTGAAGAGGGAAACGGGTGATAGTTACGCTGCCAAAACCATGCATGGCAGAGGTAAACTGAAGGAGTTCATGAAATGTGAAATGGACATCATGAACCAGCTTTGCCATCCTAAACTTGTACGGCTGAGGGATGCTTTCGAAACCAAAGATACCCTAACTCTAGTCACCGACATGTATCCTTCACCTATCTGTGCTGCTGCTTTGTTGTTTAATTTTTTAACGAGAGGGAAGAATTATGGGAAGATAAGCAAAGTTAGAACTTTGCGTGTTTATTTTTTCAGTTTTTTCATTTAAGTTTTGTAATTGCTCATATTAAAATTATTTTTAGCAAATGAAAAATTTACAATATTTATTGCATACATAAGATTGAGAACTATTAGTGATGCTAAGCGATCGCTGACGTTTCCAAACGATAATTTTATGTTTTTAACCACAATTTCTTTAGAACGTTTTGTCATTTCATTGTTGTATTTATGTCACCACATACCATTTACATTTACTGTACCTCCATAATCTTCCTCAACAATTTTCTTTCTTTAATAGCGAGATAAATTTCCTTGGATCTTGTAAAGCCGCACGGTTTCATGTCATAAGTGTGTACAAGTCTAATAATGATTTAATAAAAGATGTTTTTTTATTTTATAATTTTGAATGTAGAAAATTTCTTAGAACATTAAGACATAGATTAGCAGCAACTATACGTATTTTGATCTCAATACTCAATTTACCCAAGCTATTCACTTTTGAGCCAAACTTTGAAAATTGTCAACAAGCCCATATGTGTAATTTTCAATTTTAAGAAATTTTAGGTTAACATCCGTCTTAGTCACTGACATATATTTAGTTTTGCTCTCATTAATACAAATATACATTCAAGATGGTAATATCTTGATGGAACACCTCTAGTAATGCCTTTTTATTTCGACCTATAAAAATGCTATCATTATCATGAACCTGAACTGACTTAGTAAAATAATATATATACTTTACCTTAAGAATATTTGCAGTGGTTTGCGAATTTCTTATATAAAATCATCAAAGATTAAAACTATTTTTATAATAATTATAATAAAAGAAACAGATCATAACCAAAATATTTAGAACATAAATGCACAATAAATATTCAAAATGTCCTCTTTTGGGAAAGATTGAACTCTTCAAGATCAGGCAGGGGCTTCTTTGACATATATATATATATATATATATATATATATATATATATATATATAAAATTAAATGAAGCCAAAATAATTTCTGGTTCAGTATACTGATGTAGTTGCAAGTTAACTTTAAGAACGTTCGAGAAACATAAGCTTCTTCGAAATAAGTTTCGAAAGGCAATTTTCCTAATCCTTGTCATTGTAAAATGAACATGATCATTGGAAATCAGGAGCTGCTGAGAGACAGGTACAATATTATTTCAAAGTTGCATAAAAGATTTTCCAATATTTAACTTGCAATGATAATAAATAAAATATTTAAATATATTTCTATTATCGACTATTAACCTTTATATCACGTGATAAAATAACTGTTTATTATAGATGTATAGAGTTCTAGTTTCTTAGAGATGTAAGGTTTTACTCTAAACCCATCGTAATATTTACTATATCATTCATTTTCTATTTGAACCCATTTTAGTGGAATACCGATGAAACATAAACAATCCATATTTGTCATATGGGTAAAGCCTTCTGTAAGTATATGAAAAGATGCACTATGGAATGAAGAACAACGTGATATTTTTTACTGTACATTTACTGTTGAATGGATTCTTCAACGTTTTGCCGTATTATCCAAATGTAATAATGAATTTTAATTTTTGATTATATAATATGTAAACGTCTTTTAAACTTAACTCTGAAATCAGTTGCGGTGGGGGTGAGCTGCTACCCAATATCATCCATCGAGGAGGTGTGTCTGAAAGGGATGTTGCACATTATATCAAGCAATTGCTGGAAGGTTTAGATTACATGCACAGTCGCTACGTGGGGCATCTTGGATTAACGGTAAGTGACCTTAAACAATTATAAATAAGCTATGTAACCCTTAGTATTTTGAATTAGATTTTAAAACTAAGTCTCCTAAATGGTACTTGAATGGTTTGTACAGAAATATTCGTTGATTCGAATCTCATCTAAACTGTGAATGTTGTTAGTATGGTTCAGAATTAATTTCAAACTGTTGCTCTCAAATGTGTGAGCCCTTATAGATAAAAAGTGACCATAGAGCGAAGAAATAAAGCTAAAATTAGAAGTAAAAATAAAAAATCTCTAATACGAAATTATATATCGAAAGTATGTATAACCAAATGTTCTACTGAATTGAAAAAAAGATACTTTGCATCATTTTATAATTATTTTTTCACATATTCGAGGAAATTTAGCATAATAGTTCAATTTTTTATTTATATTTTTAATATTTTAAAAAAAAAGTGAATGCCATTTTCAACAAATAAATGTTTTCTCAGAGTTCTGTTAATTTATAAAATCAAAAATCATTAATTCATTCTCTCTGAAGAACAAAACTATTCATAAAGCGTAAATAGTTTCAATTTAAAGAAATATATGGCTCATTACTGCTCACAATTATTTTATATTATAATTCTGAGCAGTAAAGTGCTTACATAATTTACTTTTCTTTTTAATATTCAAATCTGAAGTCAAATATTTTTATTAATTTATTAAATCAGTGTTTCTCAACCTTTTAGTATTCACGGCCCAATTTTCAATCATAATTTTCATCGCCCCCCCCACCCCACCGCATACAATAAAATATATACAATAATAATGTATTTTGAGTATTTTGGCGCTAAACCTGCACTACAACCTTAATTTTAAACTTTACAAATTACCAAGAATACCGAAATTTATTGACATTTTGCAACACCGATCCTCAGCATTGAAAAAAATAAGAATCCTATGCTTTTTTATTGCTCTTGCTCCCCGCCATGTTGGGCATTCTCACAGTTTCACGAGAAGTTTCTATTTGTCTGGTCAGCAAAAAATTAAGCTAGGAGCGTGCACAGATGTGAACAAATGTTTTCTCATAGGGAGAAGGATAAAGTTCTATGCGCAAATTTCAATTCCAAACAATCTCACTTGAGTCGATCCTTCTATCGCTATTGAATCTATTCTGAATGTGTATATTATATATATTTTCGTGTAATTGCAATTCACCGTATTAAATATTCACGGCAGCAGACTTATTCAGAATCATGGATAAATTTTTAAGCGGGCGTAAGCGAGCATTAGACGATAGACAAGCATCAACAAGTACACAGATGAGCGTGGTTTCGAAAATAAAATCAAGAAAATATTCTCAAGAATACTTAAATTTTGGGTTCACTAGTACTGAAGTAAATGAAGAAGAATGGCCGCTGTGTATCATTTACTCAAAAATGTTGGCGGCAGACAGCATGAAACCTAATAAACTTAAACGACATTTGGAAACGCTTCATAGTGAGTACGTAAACAAACCCAGAGAATTCTACGAATTAAAATTAAAATCATACGAAAAGCAAAAATCATTGTTTAAAAAAACTTTGTCTGTGAATGAAAAAGCTTTAATTGCCTCTTACAAAGTTTCATATAAAATAGCCAGATGTAAAAAGCCTCACACCATTGGTGAAGAGCTTATTTTGCCAGCCTCGATTGATATTGTAGAAATTATATTTGGAGATAATTTTGCAAAACAAATGCAGTCTATACCTCTTTCAAATGATACTGTTGCCCGTTGAATTGCTGATATAGCTGAAGATGTCGAGTGTCAGCTTTTGTCGAAGTTGAGTTACAAATTGTTTTCAATACAACTCGATGAGGCAACAGATAGTAATAAAGATGCTCATTTCATTACCTATGTGATGATTTGTCAGTAGTAGAAGAATTACTTTTCTGCAAACCAATAGAACTCAAAGCAACAGCACTCGCTTTATTTGCTATCTTAAATGATTTTATGAACGAGGCAAACAAAGAATGGAAAAATTGCGTCGGAATATGCACGGATGGTGCTCGTTCTATGTCAGGAAGATTCCAAAGTATTCAAGCACTTGTGAAACAAAAATCGCCACAGTGCGTCTGGACACATTGCATGATCCACAGAGAAGCTTTTGTTTCCAAAGAAATGAGTCCTGGTTTGAATATTGTGTTAACTACGGTTATAACCGTAGTAAATTATATAAAAATGAGACCCCTGAAATCAAGAATCTTTTCCGCACTTTGTAAAGACATGGGTGCAGTACATTTAGCGTTACCATTTTATTGCGAGGCAAAATGGTTATCACGAGGGAAATTTTTGCAACGTGTTTATGAATTAAGAGAAGAAATCGCCGTTTTCCTACAAGAGGAAAACAGACCGGAAGCTGAGAATTTTCGTGATAGTTTATTTGTGTTGAATTTGAGCGACATGGTCAACATATTTGAGAAATTAAATAACTTGAATCTTCAACTGCAAGGAGCAAATACACATATATTGGATACGAGTGATAAAGTTAATGCTTTTTGTAGGAAAATGGAATTGTGGAGCAGAAATTTAAAGCAAGAAAACTTAACAATGTGTGCAAATTTGAATGATTGTATTAAAACTTACAAGGCTGAAGAACAACATGTAAAAGTTGTTTTTGTAATCATTGAAAATCATTTAGCAATGTTAGCAAAGAATTTTAAAAAGTACTTTCTTGCTGACGACAAACTGACATCAAGTTACAAGTGGGTGAGGGATCCATTTCAAAATACTCCCGAAGGACTCTCAATCGAAGAGAAAGAAACCTTCATAGATTTCACGGCAAGCGGCGAAACCAAAAGACAATTTAGTAATAAATCACTCTTTGAATTTTGGGCAGGAGTGGATGATGAGTTTTCTGCACTAAAAACAAGGGCATTTCGCATTCTACTATTATTTTCAACATCTGACATTTGAGAAACTGGATTTTCTGCGGTGGCTTCTTTGAAGACAAAATATAGATCTCAGCTAAATATAGAAAAATAACTGAGAGTGTCTATTTCTAATATTAAACCCTCCTTCGAAAAACTTTGCTTTGAAAGACAGGCCCAAGGAAGTCACTAATAATTATTAAATTTGTTTTTAATTTAGTAAGTTGTTTTAACTTAATAAGTTAATTATTAATTATGTCGAAATGTATTTTGTTTTGTATGTTTATGTGTCTTCTTTCCTTTCAGTCACTTAATCAATTTTTTTAAATAACATTTTCTCTTGGATATGCTCGCGCCCCCCCCCATTAGTGTGCTCGCGCCCCCCTAGGGGGTCGCGCCCCACAGGTTGAGAATCACTGTATTAAATGTTTTCCTTTTAATTAGTAATGTTAAATTCCTTATAGATTTATCCTTGTTTTCCTTTTGGTAACATTTCATCATATTATTGAAAGCAAAATATCTTATGTTTAAGCCTCCTGAAAGATAAACTCTATGTCGATGCGATTTGAGGTTGAAATTAGCTATTTTACCATTATTGAATTGTCTTTAGAATTACAAGTATCTAAAAACTATCAGACTCAATTTTTTTAGTTTTGCCGATTCTTGTGAAAAAGCAAACCTTATACAAAAACTTCGCCCGGTATTTCTCTACAATATTATAGACATTCATGACACTAAAAATGACTGAATTGGTTTAAAAGATCATTCAGTTATGGATAAGGTTATTTTCCAGAAAATAATGGTATGATAATTGTACATTTCACATTTTCAGTTATCTGTCCAAAATTTGAATCCAGCAGAAAATTTTCAATAACAGTTGATGATGCATTTTCTTCCTATTATGTTTAAATTATTTTTTTAACATGCCTTTATGCAACTATGATATATGTCATACATGTGGAACTAAATGCGAAAAGGAATTATATATTTTAAGAAAATACTTCTTTGAATGTTTTACCGAATACATTCGATGTTACAAAAAGTGCTTATCAATCATTGATTCTCTCAATAATTCTATTTCGAAACAATTTACCAATGGGAAAACTGCTTTGATATGAAAGGTCATTTTAAATTGTATGTAATGTAATTTTTCGGTCTCGGTGGCCTGGTTGGTTAGGAAGTCTTTCTCGTTGTCCAAAGGTAGTAAGTTCAACTATTGACCCAACCAAAAAGAGTCCTTGTGTTCCTTAATGATGACTGGAGCTCATAAAATATTTCGTGGTTGTAATGTCCATTATGAGAAATGATATTTTTGGAGTTGGGAGACCAAATCTGGGATCTTCTTAATGATGGCTGGAGCTCATAAAATATTTCGTGGTTGTAATGCCCATTATGAGAAATGATATTTTTGGAGTTGGGAGACCAAATCTGGGATCTTCTGTTGGTCTTAGTTTCTAAATTTCAAGGGCTCTTTAAGTACTCCCATTGTATAAAGTTTCCATGATTTCTACTCCTTGTAGTTCTGAAATGTGAAAATTCTAACAACCGTGGGCATTGGAAGCAACAACAATAATATGATATTTCATAGGTTTGTTTCCTTTTATTGCATTCACTTCTTTCTGTCTCTTTCTACCGACCACAATATCTGAATAAGCCACTCATCTAGTAATTATGAGTTATTGTCAATTGACACAAGATCGAAGTTTGTACTGTCATGCTTCTCCCTAAACTGTTTTCCACGAGGTGTTTATCAGATCTTATAAATATTTGGTTTTCTTAGTCATTAAGCGTTTAATATAAAATCGACAGAGAACATTTTGAAATTATTAACAAATGGCCTTTTCTAACTTTAAACACAATTCAACTCTTTTGATTTATAGTTCTTTTCATACAGTAAAAATAATAAGAATGTTCGAATAAAGCTTTTTTAAAGCCAATAATTATAAATCAATAGATCTATTAGTAAGAATCAAAAATAAATGTCTGATGGAAAAGCTAAATTAAATTAATTATATAATTCACAAAATATCATCATTTTGAGTATTTAAAGGAAAATACATGATAACATGCATCCTTTTTTTCAGATTGGTGATGTTATGGTTGCCCGCGTCAACAGCAATGACGTTCGATTTGGCGACTTTGGATTGGCAGCACGTTTATTACCAGGAAAAGATTACTATTTGGAATATGGTCATCCAGAATTTGTTGCTCCTGAAATTGCCAAAAAGGAACCAGCTTTGTTACTTTCAGATATGTGGTGGGTTTCCGTAACTCTATACATTATATATAAATAAAATGTATACCAATGATATTATTATTTTTTTATTACATAAAAAAATATAACAGACTTCAGTTTTACAAAATCGTAAGGTCTCTTGCTGCATTTTATTTTAGAATTGAGAAAATTGCATTTATGAAAATAAAATAAAATTAAATAATACTATATACAATAATGATAATAATAATATAATCGTAATCTTCAAAATATGAACAAATGACGAAAATAATCAATTCATTGACCTATTAAAAATTAGGAAATTTCAAACCTGAAATGCAAGTTACAATCAATCAATACAAGCAAATATAAAAAAATTTCTATGTCCATTACACAAAAATTCAGAATTTTTTCTTATGAAATACATTTTTAGAAAATACTTATTTTATTAACTAAATTATAAGAGAATATTAACTTAATGACTACAGAAGCTTATTTTAAAAATTTAACAATTCTTTCAATCAAAAAAATGACATTTTTTCTCTTTACAATGATAATTTAAAATATTATTGGTATTTTGTTAAGCTCTAAAAATAAAGCTAAAAAATAATAACATAACAGTTTGTTTAGAAGCAACATCGCATAAACGCTCATTAAATTTTATCATAAAATAAAATTAGTTCTGTTTAAAAAAAGCTGCCATTAGAAGTAAAATGCAAATATTATTTTAAACCTTAGCTTAAGATTAAATATTATGTCCCACTAATACTGTTTAATAAAGCCAAAATTTGAAGTATCCAGTTATAAATATATACCAAATATTTGATATAATTATACTCCCACTCAGAAAAAAAAACGCTGGAAAAACTGATATTTTTCGTTTAGTATCAAATTATAAATGTGCATTTTTTTAAATTTTGAAATACTTTAACGAAAAAAATAATTGCGTTTGTTTTTTTCTCATTGCAGGAGCGTTGGGGTCATAACTTATTTATTGTAAGTATAAAACTTTTCTTTTTAAATACTAAGATAAATGTAATTTGATATAAAAATAAGAGAATTATAATTTACATTTAACAGACAAAAGTTTCACATTAAACTTAAAGTGAATCATTTACATGTACTTGAAAATTCATCTCAATCGTATTTACGCTATCATCAAATTTTTAAAATACCATTTTAATTGCTGAAAATGAAATATTTATTCACTTCTATATTAATAATTTAGTTTCTGTGTTTTTTATTATTGTAATTTTCTATCTAATCCTAAATTTTAATTATATTATGTGTTAGTTTAATCGCGATAATTTTAGATTATTTCTACAAATCTGAAAAAAATTAGTTTTACATTGTAAAACGGATAGTCTAATAACTGTAGACAATTGTGATACGTTTTTGGTTTTGAATTGCCTTTGGAAAAAACTTTTTAAAGAAAGTAGGCTCTATCGAAGTGTTACTGAGAAAACTTAGAAAACTTCTAACCACCCATCCTGACAAGATGTTCTTGCAGAAAATAGATATACAAAAGTATTCTCACATTGTTCAACCATAGCTGGGACTGAATATGGGACGTTCCACTGCAAAGAACGCAAGTTTTAATGTCTCCTTGTTTGCTTGAACTGGATATTCTGCACCTTGCGGCAGATTCATAGAAAGTTTGCTATAAGTTTATCCCAAAAAAATTTCATAAACTACTAAATAATCTACTATCTCTGATTTTAAGTTTAAGAAGTGTGAGTAACGAAAATAGAGAGTATGATGTACAATCACAAATAGTTTAAGTAGAGTTTGAGGAATAAAAAAATGCATAACAAAACTAAATCCTAACGAGAAATTTAAAATGCATATCGAGTCTACAGTTTTTGATGATTGGGTTTTATAGAGCAATTAAATTATTCTGTAGTACTTAATCAGTGTACAATCGTTATAAAAATAGAATAATTAATAATTTATGCATCTTTTACTCATAACTTAAGTGATTAAATGCTGCTGTGTATTTTGTAGCACTTTTACTGTTGTAATTCTGTCACAGTTACTCTCACCAGGCTCTATAGAGTATTTTGCAATCAGAAACAGAATAATTGATGGAATAAAAATAATTAATAATCCTATCTCTTTCTCCCTTAATCTGTGTTATTATGTTCTTTATCACTTATGATGCTATAATATTGCCACATTTATACTGCTCTTTCTGTAGAATAATTAGATTAGTCTAATTATACTTGATCACTAAGACAATAATAATAATAATAAGTAAAATTAGAATTATTAATAAACCAAAAATCATTATTCTTTAATCTATCTGATATTAAACTTTTAACACATGTACTATTATTGTTATATTTATCATCTTCGGTTAAAGTATTAGGTTATTTTATAATGCCTGAGAAGCTATATAGTAATTAATAACTTTAATACCTTTATCTATATATTGTGTGATCTAAGTAATATAATATATTGAAGCATTTTGATACCCTCCCTCCGATTGGGTTTTCTAATGTAAAATAATTTTTGATAACTAGTTTATCTTATTCCCTCCCCTTCCTTCATCTATTTGTTATTTTGTATTGTGGTGTTGGCATTGTGTGTATGTATGTGTGTGAGGTGCGTGCATACATGTGTGTGTGAGAGAGAGAAAGAAAGTCCTCGAATTGTGACTTGTAGTTCACTAAATCACATTCAATTGTTATAGTAAAGTAATTCTTGTGTGAGTGTGTAGTAACTGATAGTTCACACCCTATGTTTTAAATGCATACACGCCATGTACTTGTTTAAGAATTGACTTCTTGCAGACTCAGTGGTATCTCCCCGTTCCTGGGTGAACATGATAGAGAGACCCTGACCAGGCTGCAGCAGGGAAAGATAAATTTCAGTGAAGATGCTTTCACGGGAGTCAGTGATGATGCCAAGGATTTCATGTCAAAGTTGCTTGTATTTGATCCAAAGTAAGTGCAACAGCTTTTTTTTTCATACAAATTCAGCTAACATTTGTACAGTTTCTATTACATATTATGTAATGTTTTTCTTTCCTCGTGAAAACTGTAAAGGAAAATTTCCTCTGTTTATCTATTATAGTGAATTAAAACAATTTTTTTAAATGATACAATAATAATTTTATTACCAAATTTTGAAGTGGTTAGAAAATTATTCATTAAATCATTCATTAAATGTAAATTGGTGTATATTATGAAACTTATGTACTTAATAATGTCAAATACATAACCAAAGAAAAGGGAAGAATACTTAATATTAAACGTTCCTAAATATTAAACACTTGTTAAGATAACTTTTACAACATCCTCTTATTAATCATTTTGAAGGTTTGAATCTCATATCAGTCATATGACTTTTGTGGTTTAGACTTTCAGACTAAGTCTCAATCAAGTTAATGTGGAAGCATTAACTGCAGATCACCAAATCAGATCACTTCTTTTCATTAAATTAAAAGCTAATTTTTTAGTTTAATGAAAGGAAATTAAGAATCTGCTTAAGAAATGCGCCGCAATTTTGTCTAATAAATATTGAGTTTAACATTTATAGTTGAGGATTAATGTTTGATTTGACCCATAAATATTAACTATTCACAGCTTGATATCCCTGCCATAGAAATTTCTTCCCTAGGAAAGAGCCAATACATAAATGGAATTTGTAACTTTATGTGGCTCCAAATTACAAGTTCTATTTATTGTTTTCGAGTCAACAAAAGAAACACGCATGAAGCATAATCCAATAAACATTAAGGTTTGAGTTTTGAAGATATTATAAAAGTTATGTAAAGAAAAATATTAGGATGAAACAAAAATTCAACTTGTATTTCCAGTTATTCCATATATCTGGAATCGGACCTGGGACGAGCATCCAGCAGATAGACTCCAACTATTAATCCAAAGGACACTCCTACTTCAGTTTTATGAAGGCTATTGTAAAATTCTTTTAAATATCTATTTAATGACTTCTGGAATTAATTCCTTGATAGTAGGCAATATTCGTGCATCGCAAAAAAATCCCGGGAAGCTTCCAAGCACCCAATTTAATAGATAAGTAGTGAAAAAAGGAGAGTTCACCGACACGCGGATTGCGGATTGGGGAGCTAATCTTATCACCAGCAGTAGTGACGTCATAGGTTTGTAGTCTTATACGAGGGTTTAGAGTGACGTCATAGGTTTGTGATACGTGGGCGTTATCTCTAATCAGATTGTGTGACGTCATATCTAGTCTTGAATCGTGCTGCCATCTATTGAGACATTTTTAAAACCTTTGGTACTAGTGCTGCCCTCTATGGGAATAATTTTAAATCATATAATTTTATTGAAAAAATTCAACGTTGTCTGCCGTGGGGACAGAACTCCGAACCTCAAAAAGTCTTCGTGGCACGATGATACTGTTACTCTATCCACCATGCCACGAAGACTTAGTGTCTCAACAGTTTTTAAGCTTTAAGTGAGTGTATCTATAAAAGCTAATGATCATACATTCACGATTTATTTGGGATAATGCCTTCTACTATAGAGGTGACCATTGTTATTTTTGCCTATATTTCTTTGTGTGCATTTGTTTCTTTGATTTATATATTCACAGGAAATAATAAAGTAGCGATTGACTTTACATTACATTTCAACGAAAGTGCGAATTTAACTTTTCGTAGATAATCATGAGATTTAAAATAAACATATCAAATAATAAAATTTCATGCTGCAATGGAGGAAACATATCAAGATCCAAGTCTGCCGGGAAGCTTCGGTGGATTAAATGCATTATACCGTGCTGCTTAAGGAACAGTTCCGAAGAAAACAATTCAGAAATGGTTGAAAGGAGTAGATGCGTACACATTACACAAACCAGTTCGGAGAAAATTCCAAACTAATAGAGTGATTGTATATTCTATTGATCAACAATGGCAATGTGATCTGGTTGATTTGATTAAATTAAGAGAATATAATCAAGGATATCGATACATATTGACGTGCATTGATATTTTATCAAAGTATGCATGGGCCATACCGTTAAAAACTAAACGGGGTGATGAAATTGTAGAAGCGTTGCGAACAATATTTTTAGAACGAAAGCCGTCTTCTCTACGGTTTGACAATGGTTCAGAATTCAAAAATACTAAAATGAAAAAATTTCTGAAAGAGAATGGAGTTCGATATTTTACTACAAATAATATGACAAAAGCATCGGTAGTCGAAAGATTCAACAGAACCTTAAAAACGAAGATGTGGAAATATTTTACAAAATATAACACTTATAATTATATAAATATACTCGATAAATTGATGTTTAGCTATAACAGAACGTTTCATTCAAGTATAAAAAGATCGCCTATTGAAGTGAACTCTAATAATGAGAGTGATGTTTGGTTCATATTATACGGAGATATGGAAGATATGAAATTAAAATCTCCTAAATTTAAAGTTGGTGACACTGTTAGAATTTCAAAAAACAAATTAACATTTGAAAAAGGGTATGAAACGAATTGGTCAGAAGAAATATTTAAGATTACAGAACACGTTAAACGAACTCCCCCTGTTTATAGAGTGAAAGATTTGATGGATGAACCTGTTGAAGGTACATTTTACGAGCAAGAACTTCAAAAAGTGAATTCAAAAACGGTATATACAATAGAAAGTATTTTGAAAAAGCGGAAGAAGAATGGTACCGAGGAATATTTAGTAAAATATAAAGGATATCCCTCAAAATTTAACCAGTGGATAAAAATAGATCGTTTATTGTCTCTATAAATATCGGTGGTTGGTGTATATTAACTCATTCATCAAGATGAGTTTCTATTTAACACTTCCGAGTGATAGCTCTATCAATTTTTTTCCCGACAATAAAATTTCTCATTTTATTACGCGTTTGCCACAAGGTATTGAGTTAACAGATCACTGGGAAGTCGCATTAGTTCAATTTATATACCCGCACACTTGGTATAATGTAAATAATCAAAACAATTTAATGGGTTTTGATTTAGGTGATGGAGTCATATTTGGAAGAAGAATACCACCTGGGTTTTACGAGACTGTACCAGATATTTTAAAAGCAATAATCACCGAAGAACATTTAAAAAAAATTTCTTTTAAATTTAATGAGGTAACGAAAAGAGTTACTATTAAATTAAGAAATAAGGCACGTGTGATATTGTATGAGGGTTTGGCTCAATTGTTGGGCTTTGAACCAGGAGAAATAGCCTCTGTGGATTCTGAAAAAACGTTTGAGAGTAAATATGTGGCGGATCCATGCGCAAACTATAGAGTATTATTAGTTTACTCGGATATAGTGGAACCTCAGATCGTTGGTGATGTATTAGCACCTCTATTACGTATCGTGAATGTAACAGGAAATGATGGTGACATGATAAATGTGCAATATGATAGACCCCATTATTTACCGGTAAATCGAAAAATTATTGATACCCTGGAAATAATTATAAGGACGCACACTGGTGAATTAACTCCATTTGAACGCGGACGATCATACGTGAAACTTCACTTCCGTCAGAAATACTTATCCTAATGTATATTCCATACCAATGTTGTCAAAAATCTTTTGAGGATTATTATGTAAATCAAACGGAAAATGGATTAAACTATTATCATGGAGCTGCTTTTCAGAGAGGATATGGTTTAGGAAGTTTATTTCGCTCATTTTTTCGCGCTGCCGTACCCATGTTAAAATCAGGTGTAAAAGCAGTAGGAAAACAATTATTTCACAGTGGTGTAAACGTTTTAAATGATTTATCGAAAGGTGATGATTTAAAGATGGCAACGAAACGTAGGTTAAAAGAAGCCGGCCGCGAATTAACAGATAAAGCTGCTACGAAAATGAAGACGATGATTGGTTCTGGAAAAAATAATAAAAAGAGAAAACAAAGAAAAAAACACATCAGTTCACGGAAAGCAAAGAAAGTCAAAACACACGATATATTCTCTTAAGATGTCTACTCGCATACACAAAGACTCAGTAGCATGTGCTAAATCTGAGTTGGATTTATTTGTCATCCCACCTACCCAAACTGCTATTGAAAATTTACATTTCATCGAATATCACCCACTGTCGAATATTCGCGATGGTGCACCTATAGAATTTAATATTTCTGGAAATGGACAAGATTATATTGACTTAGCTTCTTCTCACCTATATGTGAAAGTGAAAATAGTGAAGAACGATGGATCACCCTTACCGGAAAACGAACCTGTGGGACCTATTAATTTATTTCTCCATTCTCTATTCTCACAAACTGATATCAGTTTAAATGAAAGAATGATTTCATCCTCTAGTAATACTTACCCTTTCAGAGCTTATATAAAAACACTTCTAAATTATGGAGAAGATGCAAAGAAAAGTTTACTCTCGTGTGAAGGATTTTACAAGGACACGAACTTGAAAGTAGTAGATCCTCTTTTGGAATCTGGAGGAAATATTGGATTGAAGAAAAGATATGAAATGTGTTCTAAAAGTAAAACAATAGATTTAATAGGACGGTTACACTGTGATATTTTTGAACAAAGTAGACTTTTGTTGAATATGGTAGATTTAAAAATCAAAATGATTCGCTCCAAATCTAATTTTTGTCTAGTATCTTCTAAAACAGATAACGAGTATAAAATAGTGTTGGACCATGCATCATTTTTTGTACGTAAAGTAAAAGTGATTCCAGGAGTACTGTTGGGACACACCAAAGCCTTAGAAAAATCTACTGCAAAATATCCTATTAATAGAGTGTTGTGTAAAACTTATTCTATTTCTAAGGGAAGTTGGTCGTTCATGCAAGATAATGTATTTCTTGGAATGTTACCGAAACGTATAATTATTACCTGTATCAACAATGGAGCTGTCAATGGGGATTATGCACTAAATCCCTTCTTTTTTCATCATTATAATTTGAATTTTTTAAGTATTAATATAGATGGGCAACCTGTGCCAAGTAAACCTTTGGAAATGAATTTTAATGAACATAGCTATATAAGAGCCTATCATCGATTATTTTCATATTTCAGTCACGATAAAGGAATCTACTTGACGAGAGAAGATTTTGCAGAAGGTCATACCCTCTATGCATTTGATTTAACACCTGATTTATGTGATGGTTCTCATTTAAACTTACAACATCAAGGGAACTTACGCTTAGAAATAAAGTTTTCCAAAGCTTTAACAGAAACTATCTCTGTGCTGATTTATGCAGAATTTGAAAATGTCATTGAAATAACAAAAACACGTCAAGTATTATGTGACTTTCCTAATTGAATAACATGAATACTAAACAACTTATGAATGTGTTATCACATGATAAATTTACGAAAAAAATATTTATTGGTGTTTTTCCAAGTAATTTAATGCCTAAAAAAATTACAAAGTATCCTGTTTGTTTAGTGGTAAATGTTGATTCATCTAACGAACCCGGTAGTCATTGGGTGGCATTCTACTCCCCTTCTTCAGAAGAAATTGAATTTTTTGATTCGTATGGAAATTCTCCAGATTTTTATCATGGAAATATTTCAAGATTTGTATCTAGATATCAAAATGTTAATTTCAATCCTATGATTTTACAAAGTAATGTAACTGCTGTTTGTGGACAGTATACTATAATGTATCTTTATTTTAAAGCTAGAGGAAAATCCCTCAAGAAAATATTATCTTATTTTGTAAACAAACATATTTGTAACGACAAACGTGTTTATAATTTTGTATCTAAACGTTTTCATGTAAATGCACCTTTTTATCAATAAACATATATTTAAACTATGTACAATTTGTGTCTGTCTTCATTTATCATGGAGTTTCCAAAGTTACAACACCCTTTTACGATGGTTCTTAGCGGACCAACAGGATGTGGAAAGAGCTATTTTGTTCGTGATTTATTAAAACATAAACAAGAAATGTTTTCCATAGTTCCTGATAAAATAGTTTGGTTTTATGGAATACATCAACCACTATATGATAATATATCTGATACAACATTCGTTGAAGGTTTACCAAATAATCATCATGAATATTTAGGAGAAAACACATTATTTATAATTGACGATTTGATGAGTGAATGTGGTAGTGATAAGAAATTAACGCATCTTTTTACTCGTGGCAGTCATCATTTAAATTTAAGTATAATTTTTATTACACAAAACTTTTTTCACAAAGGAAAAGAAATGCGAGAAGTGACTCTCAATGCACATTATTTATTATTATGTAAAAATAGACGTGATGTTAGTCAAATCACACATCTAGGAAGACAAATATTTCCTAGACACGTTAAATTTTTTCAATAAAATTATATGGTTTAAAATTATTCCCATAGAGGGCAGCACTAGTACCAAAGGTTTTAAAATGTCTCAATAGATGGCAGCACGATTCAAGACTAGATATGACGTCACACAATCTGATTAGCGATAACGTCCACGTATCACAAACCTATGACGTCACTCTAAACCCTCGTATAAGACTACAAACCTATGACGTCACTACTGCTGGTGATAAGATTAGCTCCCCAATCCACAATCCGCATGTCGGTGAACTCTCCTTTTTTCACTACTTAGATAAGCATATAGAAAATAAAAATGCAGCTTCGATGTCCCCTTCTTTAACCGTGACTGGAATTGAATCTAGAATTTTCTATTCCAAAGAAAGAGCATTGCTTAAAAGCTGCAGAAGCCTGATTTATTAGAAACTTGATATTATGTAATCTTACTTATCTTAAATAGAGAATGTTTGTGGTTGAAAGAATATGTATGTCTGTTAAATACTCCTTTGACTTAATTCTCCTCTTCTGGTGTGAGAAAAAAAAATACTAGATCAAGTTTAGAATTCATCACTTGATTTTAGTTTAAAACTACATGAAGTTTGCTGTTGGTGTTATAGCTATTGAACCTTTCCAATTCGTAAGGTTTATCTTCATCAACAAATGTCAGCCTCATCATTCAATGGATGTTTAAAATTACATTAAGAGACGATCTGCTATGATTAGCGTCTTTGGATGACAAAAATAAGCACTAGAAGTAGATTGCAATAATTTAACCTAAATATCGTTATTTCTAGAACACATCTTGGCATTGAAACTATGGGATAATTTTTTTTAAAAAAAAAGACCCATTTTTACAGAAATTATCTCTAAAAAGAAAATTTTTTGTGTTAAATAAATGTCAATGTTTTAATATAAACTAGCAAATTTTCCATTATGAAATAAAATACCTCACTAAATATTCATCAATATTTACAGAGGACGAATGGATGTGAAGTCAGCCTTACAGCATCGATGGATAAAGGTAGGGAAACAACAAATCGATTTAGAATTTTTTTTTTCATTAATAATTCCCTTTTTCATGGACATCAGAAAAACCTAATTTTTATTTTTTTAGTATTACTTGGACAAATCAGCTGAATATGACAGAGTTTTGAATAATCTGTCGAGGCTGAAAGATTATCAGAAGAAATGGAGGGATTGGGTACGTATATTTGAATCTTTATCTCTTTGTACATATAAATTTAATAAGATAGTTCTTAAATTTAAAAGTTTATAAAATAGAAATATATAAATCTAAAGTTTCAAAGTTAATTTTTTTTATCATTTTATGTCTTTATAAAAAAAGTACAATTCGAAATATTTAGTATCTATTTTATAAAAAACACAGACAAAATAAAACATATTCTTAAAGGCAATTCTTATTTTCTTTTCATTGATGAAGAATTAGGCAAAATAATTATTTTCTCTGTTTCAAAAACATATTTTCCTAATTTTCTCCACGTCGAAAATCATTTTATGATAAATAATACCTCAATCATGAGCCATTCAACTTTTTGTTGCACTATCACACTGTTTCTTCATATCTTATATATGAAAGTTCTAATTCATTATATTTTCAATAGATTTATTATCACATATTTTTTCATACAAATCACACCTGAGTTCTTATTTAAAAAATCCTTGAATTAAGTTTTCTAAATTATGGATTAAAAAATGCACTGTGACAAGGATATCGGGCTCTAAAGGCCATTGCAATTGAATGTCCACTATCACTCTTTTCAAAATTGACCTGTGATATATGCCCTAAAGTAGATGATTATGCTCTGATCCAAGAGCTGTAAGATGGAAGATAGTTACATTGAGTGATAAAAACCTCACGGAAATTATTTAAAAAAATCCAGGACTTAAACGTGTATAGTAGAACTATTCACAATTAGAAAGAATTAACGATTTTCCCATTTAGAAAAGTAAATGTTGAATTAAGCTTTTCGGGTATAATATAAAAAAAATATTAGACAATTGAAAAAAATTAGATAATTGGAAAAACATGTATAAAAATTGTTTCACAAAATAGAGATATTTAAAATTTTTAATTCATAAATTTGAATTAAATTCATCATTTGTTTGTAAGAGCTTTCAGCCATTAGTTCGTAAAATCGTAAATATTCGTAGATAAAAATTGCTTATTGCGTTTGTAATCGAGAGAAATGCAAGGGAAATCAAAGCAAGAAAATTAAGATAAGACTTTAAAAATGATTATTCCATTTATTATTGTCATCTACCTTTTTATTTTTTTCAAAGAAGGCATAAAACTTTTTGTTCGTTTTCACAAATGTATATTTCTATTTCTATTTTTTTTTTTTTTTTTTTTTTTTTTTTTATATAAAATTATCAATAGTAATGGAATTTCAAGTAAAAACCAGTTCTCTAATCTAATGACTTTAATTTCCGTCTATAGGCAACGATACATAAAACTGGAACTCCTCAATAAATAAAATTTATTGTAAAAAGACACTAATAAAAATGATAAATAAAGTTAAGATAATTTGTGATATATATTAAAAATGAATTTGATATATTAACAAAAAATATTAATTATATATTTTTTAATAATATTTTCGAATTTTTTATAAATTCTGAATTTTTAATAAAATTATTTGTTGTATAATACAATAATTATGATTTGTTAAAATTAAGCATACCAATTTAACTAATGATAGTTAATTGAGCTTTTACAGTACTTTTAGTTGCTTTAATTAAGAGCAGGAAAATTTACTTTTGGTTGTTTTTTTCATTTTAAAATATGTGTTTCGTGATATTATGACTTAGTGATAGAAACAATCTCTACGGAGTAAAAAGTACTTAATTCGATATTACTCATTATCAATTAATAACAGATTTACGTAAAGTTTCTTCTTGATGACTACATACACATAAAGATGTACACTTGGAAAATTTCTATCTTTGCAATTATTATTCAAAAATCTATTAATCTATTATTTAAAAAAAAAAAACCTAATGTGTTGTAACTGTACATTACGTTTAACTTATTAAGCAATGAACTTAGCTGTATGAAAGCAATAAGTTTGATTTCAACTGTAATTTTTTGCTCATCTTGTTTACATATTGCAAGTCAAATTTCAATTCCATATAAGAACATTTTTAGTGATTTTTAAGATACATATTTTATATATCTGTAAAATACAGCACATACTTCTTAAAAATTTAATATTGTTTTTATAGTATTTATAGAAACCTATTTTTGATTGATGTGCATTTGGAAATGCATAAACCAAAATTGTTTGCAGAATATAGTAAGCATTTTAAAAGGATTTTCTTTCTTTGCCGAAAGTTAATAGTTTTTATCAAAGATCATACAAGCCATTAAAAACCTGAAAATAAAAATGAAAAAAAAAAGAATTGACGTCAATTTCTTTTATGTTTTAGATCGTCATAATAACAAATAATCGAAAATTACATACGTTAATTATTAAAAAATAGTGTTTATTTTTGTGATTTCAGTATGCAAATGCTTCTTGCAAACGATATTACCGTCGACGAACATTGGAATCTTGCTTCCACCACCCCAGCAAGATGATTTATCCTCCTGGAGAAGTCTATACTCCAGAAAGTAGCCCGGAGCCGGAACTGGACAGGACTCATGTGAAACCTTCCCACTTCGATGATGTCACATTCCGTCAGAAGATTAACAGAGAGGATATTGATTTCCGGTCTGAGAGCAGGTAAAAGTGTGGGCTTCATACTTTAAAACATTGACTGTTTTCCCCTTTATTTTATATATTATTATAGGAGATGTTATATTCTGTTGAAGAAAGGGGGATTCTCATATTTATTAGGTCACTGGTTTAATACCTGGAACGAACACCCAAAATCTATCATGGTTAAAGAAAACTTTGCATATTAAGAGTTCTTTAAGTTAATTTTCTTCCATTGGTATGCTATGAAAAGTAGAGTATCAGACTTGTATCAACCTTTGACACAGGTACCTTGTCTAAAGCTGCTGTGGTGCATTTTATATATCTGTTATTTTTAATATTCTTCGGGGAACATAATTTCAAAAACTATTTAAATTATAGTATCAAATTACTAAATTTATCGGGAGGGATTTAAAACATTTCTTTAGAATTATTTTGTTTGGGAACGAAGTTTGATTTTATCCATCACTTAGCGACTCACAAGCAAACTGTCTGGTTTTCTTAGCTTTAGAAGTTGGTTGCTAATCGTTGTCAACCACTTTATTTTAAACCATGGTCAAATGACAAAGTTGCAACCTGGGCTGATATTCTGTTCTACATGCATTCCACTCCAGCGGAAGAAACTTTAGCAGTATGGAATCGTTAATGTGCAGAAGCCCTTTCAACGAGACAGTCTTCGATTGTGTCTATAATGGATCCTTGGTATGGATCCATGGGAAGAAAATAATAGCTCCTTTCATTCCTAGGCTACTGCTAGTTCAAATTTTTTTGATAAATGATTATTGGCATTTCATAAGCAGTTTTATTATTTTCTAAACATAATAGTTTTGCAAAACTTACTTTCTTTACATCCTCGAAGATTATTTAATATGGATTCATTTAATATTACATTTTTATTTCTGTATTATAAATGTATAATATATA
>JAPDSC010000739.1:0-11804 GCA_026290005.1 Latrodectus geometricus
TTAATCGGTTAAATCTTATTTTAAAGAATGAACAAATAATCCCTTTGTAATAAAATTTATCAATTTTGTTGATTTGAAAAATTAATTCCTCACTATTAAAATCTGGTTTAAAAAAATATTTGAAAGTTTATGCTTATGGAAAGCTTTTTACATTCAAAATCTAAAAACTCTTGTTAATTGTATGTTTCATTCGAAGGAGCTATTTATAACTAACTGCGTTTCTTAGAATTATTTAATCCAAAATTCTACCAGATTCAAATTTCATATATATATATTCATAAGAAGATTGTAAAAAATATAATTATATTTGTGTGTGCAAAATAAATTTAATAAAATTTTTAAACAGTTAGAAATGCATTACAATTTAATGAGTAAATTCAGATGTCAATCTCATTCAAAACAAGATTTTAATATAATGTAAATAAAAGATTCATTGGTTGAACAGAACGACGACGTCAAACATCTACGTCATAGTTTCCTCCCATTCCTTCGGCGGTGAATTCACGGTAGTTTCGCTCTGCTAGGTGTTTCCGGCGAAATCGCCAATAGTTTGCGGCTGGCCTAACTTATAACAGTATGACGTAGATTCTGTTTTTTGAAGGATCACGTGTTTAGTTTTGCCGTGTTTCATTGGTTCTCTGATACCGTTAAACAGCTCTGGAACGAGAAGTTATTCCAAGAAAGCACATCTGTTTGGCTTTCTTGGAAATTCCGAAGGGCTATAGGGTAACAAAACTGGTGTTTGAGGAAATGCAGTTAAGTTAAAAGAGACTTTTGTTGAGCCATGATTATCTAAAATTGAGTGGAAGTAGTTTAAGCGGAATTTTTTTCCGCATTGATATTTTTTATTAAAAGAAATTATTAAGAAATCACTTAATCTTATATTTAAAAAAATATTATGACATTACATGAACAACTTAAAGATTTTTCTTCATTTGACAAGACAGTTTATAATCTTGCAATACAGATTGTTAGATTAGAAACACGATTGCAGAGTAAATAAATATTGTCTTTTCCAGATATTATATTTTTTAATTAACCTGTTATTTTAATTAAAATTGATAATATTAATTTTTCATTTATTTTTATTGCTATTATTTAAATTATATTTTGAATTTAAACTATGTTTCATTCCAATTTTTTTCGATAAAAATGAGTTGAGTCCAGATGTGATATAACTTATTTTATAATAATAATATATTATAAACGACATATATATTTGTGAACACATGTTTTATTTATTTAAATGATCGAATGTTATTAAAAATTTCCATTAATAAACATTAACTTTCAACACCTACAAGAGGCTTACCTTTCAATCAAATTATAATATTTCACTACATATTCTTGATTTATGCTAATTTTGTGATAATCTAAATTTAAGTAAAATCTATTTTAAATATATTAATAAACAAAACTTGGCATCACGAAGGAGTAAAAAATAAAATTAGTTTAAAATTATGTTCGTTACTTAATAAACCATGTTAAAAGTGAGAATAATAATAATATTTATATCAATACAAATTTTATAAATAGCCTTTTACAAAAACATAATGCAATTCATTTATTGCAATACATGAAATAAATTTTCGAAACTTAAAATAATTATGTTAAAAAAGTTATTATATTATAATCAATTTTGCTAATTATTTACAATAATTAAAATCTTATTTATATTAATTGTTATTTTAATATAATTATGATAATTCTTTTTAAACAAATAATAAAACATAATATCAAAAAATACTGTTAAATTCTACAAACTTTTAAAATTTAATAGAATAAGCTTAATTTTTTAATTTACTTTACTTTATAAAAATTAATAATTTTCCTCTCGAAATTTGAAATAAAATTTAAAATATATCACACTTATCTTAATTTTTGAGTATAATTTCGAGTTTGTAAAAAATATTTCAACTTCATAAAAATTTTTCTAAATTCATAAGATTCACACAAATATAACTAAAATTCAATGTAAGACGGAAGATGAATAAAATGTCCCCACAATATTGTCATAAAAGGGATCTTTAAGAACCCCCATTCATACTAATGCTTTCATCGTTTTTACAGTGAAATCCATAGAGCTAGGAGTAGCTCCATAGAGCTAGGAGAGCTAGAGCTACTCCTTTCTCTATGGTGAAATCTGTATATTTATCCATCCGCTTTTCAACATTTAACTCCATCCCCCCTCCTCTGCAGTAGAAAATCGAAGGAGACATTGATTGATGGTCCACCTAGGGAGAGTATGGAAAATGCGTTCCCGAGAATCTCGACGTTTTAAGAAACTAAATCCACTATAACTTCTTTTAATTTCCAAAATAACGATAACTGCTTTAAAGTTCCGGAAGTTCCAAAATAACTATAACTGCTTTAACGTTCCGGAAGTTCCAAAATAACGAAATGTAGAAACGTTCAACAATAATGTAAAAGAAGTTACCAACAACGGAACGATTTGAGCTGTTCAGCAGGAAAGAAAACCGTTATCTTAATAACAGAATTTCTCAAGAACGCATTTTTCGTTAAACTGTTATTAAGCAATAACTGTTCCTAAATAACAGTTTCATTAAATAACGACCATCTCTAGTTCTTCGTTTATAGCTGAGTCTTGAACCACAGGAACAGGCGTCACTTTCGGAGAGTTCGGGGAAGCTTGGGTAGCACTGGGAACAGGAACTGAAGATTCAGGGGTTTCAGACATTAAAAATGCTAGTTTTAGACGGTCGACATTGATAACGGATTCTTTTCCTTTAATGAGGAGAGTGTATGTTTTATTTAGCCGTTTAAGCACTTGATAAGGACCATCATATGGACGAATCAACGGAGGTTTTACTGCATCCTGCCTCACAAACACATGAGTGCACAAATCCAAAGCTGGGTGCACGAAATACTTGGGGTTGATATGAGCTGAAGTGGGCACTGGTGCAACATTTCTCATAGACTCGCACAGCTTTTGTAAGAAGGAAGCTGGATCCAGGGAAGTAGAGACACTTGTTGGCTGAAAGAAATCTGCAGGCAGCCGAATTGTTGTACCGTAAAGCATCTCGGCACAGGTACCGCCAAGGTCTTCCTTGTAGGCTGATCGAAGACCTAGCAACGTAATGGGCAGGCTTGATGTCCACTGGACGTCATTGTGGCACATTAATGATTGTTTTAATGATCGGTGAAACCTTTCAATTAATCCATTCCCGGCAGGATTGTATGGAGCTGTGCGAATTCGGTGAATGCCAAAGATTTTGTTGAGATTCGTGAATAAGTTCGACTGGAACTGACGACCTTGATCGGTTGTTATGGTGACAGGTATTCCAAATCTTGCGATCCAATGGGCAACAAAAGTTCGGGCGATGGTTTCTGCTGAAATGTCACGTATCGGAATAACTTCCGGCCAGCGAGAGAATCTGTCGATCATTGTTAAAAGATAAGAATATCCTTCCGACGGGGGTAAAGGTCCGACAATGTCCAGATGCACATGTTGAAGGCGTTGTAAGAGGACAGCAAAGGCTTGCAAAGGGCTACGGTTGTGCCTGGAAACTTTTGACTTCTGGCAATCAATGCACGCGCGAGTCCATGCAACACAGTCTTTTGAAATTGAAAACCCGACGAAACGAGAGAGAATCAGTCTTTTAGTTGCTCGTACTCCTGGGTCGGAAAGTCCATGTAGGGAGTCAAACAGAGTTTTTCGGAGTGCAGAGGGAACGAAATGACGGATTCGATCGTTGGTTACATCGCAAAATAGTTTAACTCCTGGGAACAGTTCCATCCTCTGTAGCTTTAAAGAACTACTTGAAGTTGATAGTAATTGATTGAGTTCTGCATCATTTTCCTGGATTTCAACTAAACGTGAGAAATCGGAGGCGTTATTACTATTAATGGCGAAAATTCTCGATAAGGCGTCGGCAACTGGGTTGTTTGATCCAGAAACGTGTTGAATGTCAGTGCTAAATTGAGCAATAAAATTCATATGCCGAATTTGTCTAGGAGATGCAGAATTTGAATTCTTTTTAAACAAAAATGTAAGTGGACGATGATCAGTAAATATAGTAAACATTTGTTCCTCAAGGTTGTGCTGAATATGTTTCACAGCAGAATAGATAGCCAATAATTCTCTATCATATGTACTGTACTTGGTTTCAGCTGGTGTCAGTTTCCTGGAGTAAAAAGCTAAAGGTTGTAAGCCATTGGTACTTTGGGAGTGCAATACTGCTCCTAAGGCGATATCGGAAGCATCTACCATTAATGATAGCTGCTGATCAGGGGAACGGAAACCAAGAGTGACTGCATTCATTAAATCGCTTTTGCATTTTTTAAACGCGGCAGTTGTTTCATCTGTCCAAAGAACAGGTCGTTTGTCATTCTTTTTAGAATTTTTTAGAAGTGAATGAAGTGGGGCTTGAGTAGCTGCGGCTTTAGGCAAGAAACGACGATAAAAATTTAACATAGCTAAGAAACGTTTAAGGTCAGACAGTGTTTCAAGCTTAGGGAAGTTAGAAATTACTGCTGACTTTTCGGGCAGAGGGCTTACTCCAGAGGGTGTTATTAAGCAACAAAGAAATGCGACTGATGTTTTTCCAAGAACACATTTAGAGGGGTTTAATTTTAGTCCGTATTCGCGGAGTTTATCAAAAATGAAGCGAAGGTGTTTAATATGTTCGTCTTCGGTTGCTGATGCTATAAGGAGATCATCGAAATAGGGAACGCAAAAATCCAATCCGTAAAGCACTTGATGTATGAATCTTTGGAAAGTTTGACCGGCGTTACGAAGTCCAAATGGCATTTTAAGGTATTTGAACAAACCGAATGGGGTGGTTACAGCAGTTTTCGGTACGTCCTCAGGATTGACGGGAATTTGGTGATACGCTCTTGTCAGGTCGAGGGTAGAAAAATATTTTTGCCGAAAAAAGCCTGTGTACAATCCTGAATATGGGGTACAGGATACCTGTCAGGGGTTGTCACAGCGTTCAAGCGACGATAGTCGCCACAAGGGCGCCAATCACCGTTAGATTTGCGGACTATGTGGAGGGGACTGGTCCAAGGGCTTTTGGACGGTCGAATAATTCCCTGAGACATTAGGTATTCGAACTCTAAACGAGCTGCTTTGAGTAATTCTGGAACAAAACGGCGGGGTTTGGAAAATACAGGGGGTCCCTTAGTTTCAATGTGATGAAAAATTTCATGAGTTTTAAGGTCATTTGTTAATAAAGAAGGGTTTGTAAGCTCAGGATACTCAGCGAGTAATATTTCAAATTTAGAATCACCGATAAGTACGGATATGTTAGAATCTAGGGAAAATTTTTTTAAAAAAATGCCGTTTGAAGAGAGAGATGTCCGAGAGTCGATCAGACGGTTATTTTTGACATCGACAAGTAACTCAAAATGTTTAAGAAAATCAATACCTATAATTGGTTGGCTTACGTCAGCAATGACGAATAACCACGAAAATTGTCGGCGGAGATTTAAATGAATAATGAGGCGTTTGTTGCCAAAAGTAGAAATTTTAGTGCCATTTGCTGCATATAAGGCCAAATTTTCAGAGGGTGTGGTTTTTGGAGCATATTTTTTAGGCAAAACAGATACGTCGGCTCCTGTGTCAATTAGAAAATTTAGTTTTGATGACGGGTCGGCCAAAAGAAGACGATTCACCTGGCGGTCGCTAGATTGGCCAGTGAGCGATCGCCCGTTTAGTTTCCCGACTGACGAAAAGAACATGGAGCTTGGCACTTTCGCGCTTTATCGCCGAAATTGACATGGTAAAAACAAAGGTCATCCGTACGTTCCTTGTAGTGACTGAAGTTAGTGCGAGAGCGGGAACTATCGCGAGATCTGCTGCGTTGAAATGATCGTCGGAAATTGCGCCTAGGGCTACGGGAACTGCGTTCCAGGGCGGTGCTTAATTCACTAACTTGTTGAGTTAACTGCGCCATCGGGAGTTCGAAGCGAGCCGTGACAGAATCTTGAGAGTTAGGGGTGATAGAATTTACATAAGAAAGGATAGCCAAATCGCTTATTTTGTCAGCAACTGCGGCTATTTTATTCAAATCATTCTCGCTGAAAGCGGCTAAAATAGTCTGTGTGTTATAAGGCAGCCTCGTGAGCCATAACGAGCATAAAAGCGATTCACCTACGGTATCACCAGCTAACGAACGCATGCGATTTAGTAATTGGGAGGGTCTTTGATCACCGAGTTCTACTCCCTGCAATAAGGTTCGAATTCTAGATGCTTCACTTTCGGAATGAACAGAAATCAGGCGTGGCGTTTTTTTAAGGTATCGTATTTTTCGGTAGGAGGTGGTTTCTCTAAAATGTCATGTACCGAATTTAGTATATCGGGATCTAAGCAGGAGACAACATGATTGAATTTTGTTATATCGGACGTTATATTCTTCAGAAAAAAACTGCGATTCCAACCTAATAAACCACAGAGAAGGGTTAGTTTTACAGAAAGGTGGTATTTTTACCGAAACGTGTGCAAACTGCGAAAGTGTGTCTTCGGAGGAAGAATTTTGAGTAACCGAAAAATCATCAGATAAAGGCATGGTCAAACTTTAGTAGGAGAATAATTACAAAGTATATAAATCAATAATAGGGAAATGCGTATAGTTTCGAATACCAAGATATAAATGAGAAATGCAATAAACACAAAAATATTAGTTAAGAAATATAAAGGAAGTAATGAATATTCATATAATAAAATACAGTAATTCAAATAATAAAACTCAGCACGACGCGAAAGGGCTGATAAAATTGAGGAGTAGTTAACGGAATATAGCTCATTGGGGAAAATATGTACAAATAATAATTTAACTGAAAAAACTTCGCTTTAAAATATATACACAATTTTTCCAAGAAACTGACCCCAGTGAATAATTAAAAGTACATAACACAACGTTTAAGAAAATTATAGAAAGATCCTACCTGCATCCTAGAAGTTATAGATGATTACAATTCAGCACTAAACATCCCACGTGGCGCTGGAGTTACTTTCAAATCCAAGTATGCGTGAAGAATTCCGGGTCACCAGATATGGGTGCATGTTTATCGTTTATTAAATAATATCTATGCACACCATATATTGAAACTTAACTAAATTTTATTATTAAATTTTAAGAAATGCCAAAAACGTCGCGTGTACAAAATCTTTGGGAGAGAACTGGTTTGTGAACTCATCCGCTCACATCGTCCGGGAAAACGTGAAGTGCTCTGTTGTTCCTCGAATCTAAAT
Source organism: Latrodectus geometricus (assembly GCA_026290005.1). Taxonomy (NCBI): domain Eukaryota; kingdom Metazoa; phylum Arthropoda; class Arachnida; order Araneae; family Theridiidae; genus Latrodectus; species Latrodectus geometricus. The sequence continues at coordinate 7,217 of JAPDSC010000739.1, forward strand.
TATTCAAAATGTATTTTGAATCTAAATTATTCAAAATGTATTAACTTATACAAATTTCTATGGAACTGTGGTGAATTACGAAATATGACAAATCTCTCCAAATGCAGAACGGCGAGAAAAACTTATTTCAAAGTAGCTATTGCGTATTAGTCATTCAGCAATAAACGAAAAGTATACTTTGCTGACATATTTATCGTTATTCGAAAACTATGATACAATCAGGAATGCAGAGAGTTATACTTGTAAATTATAAATGAAATGTATATGTATGAAAACCAATTCACACGTTTGGAACTTTTCATTGAATTTTCGATATTGTTCTCCCTTCTGTTTCGGATTCCTTTACTTCTCTAATTTATGAAGATCGAAAGTTAACATTCTATTGAATGTTTGTTAAACTGTTAAAATAGAAGTTTTCCATGTTTCTTCATTCAACCATTACTTATCATTGTTACGCTGTCACAGGTTTTTTTTTCCTATTTATACTTAATATTCCTTTTTTTCCAAGGCGTACTTAAAAGTAGTGAAATGAAATATTGAATAATAATTTCGAAAATGAAATAAAAAGATGTTAAAAGAGATCGTGAATATAAGCTGTTATGTTAACCATAATATAGGAAACTTAAACAAGTTTTGTTTAAAGAATATTGCTATGTTCGTAGGAGATAAAATGCATTTGAGAACAAAAATATGAGCTCAAAACAAATATAATCAAGTTTTAAGATATGTTGTATTTTATTAAGTAAAAATGGAAAAAAAAGTAATACACTTTTTTCATCTCCTACCATATGAATATGAATAAATGGTTATTGATTTCTTTTTTAGTGTACTAAGTGCTACTTAATTTAGTTTTGGAAAATGATAATTTTATATAATAAGTTCAAGATTTAAAGTTTTCTTCACAAATACTTTCTAATGTAATATTAAAATAAGGTCTTAGGTGCTATTATAAAGAAAAATGGAAAATCTTATTTATGAATAAAAATGTTTTAATTGGCTCATTAATATAATAGATATGAATAAAAGGTGCTTGTTTTCTTTTATTTAATTAAGGTTTGCAAATGCAAGCAATTTTCCTATTTCGAGCTTCAAAATTCAATTGCTTTAAACTTCAAATTTATCAAAAGAGTTTCTTATATTAAGAAAGGGCTCCTTTTGAGTAGAAATAAAAAGGCTTTATTTACATGTAAAATTTCGTCTTTTGATCCCCAGCAATTTAAACATGAGTTAAGGATATTTACTTTCTATATAGATTCTCACAGTATATTTAATAAATTTAACATATTCCCCACACACAATATGTTTAATTACTTAAAATTTAAAATGTGATATTTAAACAAAATTATTTTAATATTAACTTGGTCCTTTTCACAGAATTCCAGAATATATTTATGCAATAAGCTATATTTTAAATATTTATAAAAATAAGGTAAATACTTTAAAACTACCTTTTGAATTTTTTTAGTTTGAAACAAAGAATTAATTCATGGTCTCTTACTTAAAGTTATTTTCCCTCACACAAGTATTATAAATTTTATTCAAAAATCTTTAAAAATAAATAATTGATTTATACTGGGTGGAAAAGTAGTTTCATTAATTATTCAAAATGAAATAGATTATTTTCAGTTATAGTTACTAAAATATGTAATTTCCATTTAAATATTTAACCAAAGCAAAATATATATACTACCTATTAAATTAAACAAACAGTAAGTAAAATTAAATACTAGCTTATTGTTTACGTTCAAAAAGTTTCAGATCAATAATTTTTGAAATATTATAATCAAATCATCCATATCTGTTCATTAATTCATTCATGTTTTTTTTTCATTAAATTCTTTCCGGGTATTTTGAGGTAAGTTTGCAATGTTATGTAAATGATATTCATCTACATACCAGAACAATTCAAAATTTAATCGAAATATTAGAAGTCATCAATATTTATATTTTCAATTTCTTTAAATGGAGTACGATGTTTAAACAAAACATTACCTTAAGCGTTTGCTTCGATGGAAAAGAATACTAGCATTTGATTTTGTAAATATTTTAACCCCTTAAAATAAATTTACAACTGTTTCATTTCTTCGATATAAGGCCTGAAACTCCTGAAGAAATTGTGATTGCTTTCTATAATTTCAAGAAATAAATTGGCAACTATGACTAATTGATACAAAAAGCTATAGCTCTTTGTATCAAGTCATAATTGTCAATTGCTTATAAAAGTGAAAATAACATACAATAAGATATTTAATTATAGATCATTTTTTACTTATTTTCCCCTTAATTAGTATAACAAAGCGCGATAATTTTGCAAAGCATTTAAAATCTAAATTTGTTTTAACAAGAATGTTTGTAAAATCTGCATTAAAGAACTTAAAAATTTGGTAATTTTTTTTATCAATTTATTATCAGGATGTATTTTACAACTAGTAAAAGCATTGTTTCGAAGTAACTGCTTAAGGAAATATGCAAATTGTAGGAATAACAGCAATTTTTCCAAATAATTACATAATAATATTTTTAGGAACGCAGTTTACTTCAAAGTAGATAAAAAATTTATTTTTTCTTCTTTTTATCGTTCCCAGAGTTAGCGTATTTCAACGGTTTCTCCAGCCAATCCAGCAGTTCCTTCCGACAGGTATCAAGTGCTTTTGGAAATTCTTCTGATGGCATAGAACTACTGCCCTTGTCTTTCTTGTCCATCTTTAGAGAAAAAAGTTATGAGTTGCTAAAAATAAATAAATAATGATAACCTTAGAATAAGAAAGCAGTGAGTCAAATATAATCTATCAATTAGCTAAGTGAAATGTAATATATAACTGTAATTTGGATTAAAGTAATTGAAAGAAATTGTATTTATTAGGAAGGAATTTGATATAAATATAAGTATTTATATCAAAATACTCAAATTTATAGATATTTCTCTCTTATGAGGGAAATTGATATAATACTACACTGAAAACACTTTTCTATTTGTCATATAAATTAAGTAAAACTTGCAAGAAATTTAAAATGACGAATATGCAAATGGCTAGAATTATAAAAGAGTTCTAGCGTAGAAGGGTGACGAATAATCTCTAAATATTTAAACAAGACATTCAAAAGACTGAAATGTACACCGAAATGTTTATATCCTCCTTTGACTCTGATAAAGGATTGAATAAACCCACTTCAAAAGTATGATCATGAATCGATTGGGGTCTCATAATAGTCCTCATTAAGGATAAACCAACAAGTCATAAAATTGATGTTCTTGTATTATAATCTAAATTAACTACCAAATGTATTTGTATTGTTATGACAACGAGATAATGTGTGGGAAAGATGGACAGGAAAAGTATATGCTTTAAAGAGGCTAATACAATACGGCATTACCTTGGATTAATAGACATTTGATGTACATAGTCGGAATAGACATCTCGTGGCCTGAGAAGGCATTAGAACTCCTTTACAAGTATTTTTTTTTCTTACAACTGATATCCGCCAAAATCTGCTGCCCCATAGAATTCTTGGATGGATTCCCATGAAGCTAATCTATCAACGTCTTTGTTACAGTGAACGTTTTAATACAGAAAAGGGAGTACCGATTGAAGACGAAGTTTATATTGGACAATTCTAGCTTCCATTTTAATCATAATGGCAAAAGCTTTCTCGTCAATTGTTGCAAAGTCTCACACTTTTTTCTGGAAAGTAGTATCCGTTTGTACAATGAACAAATGCCTGTCATCAGCTTTAGTGTCATTGGATACATTCCACACTAAAGAAATTGTGATTAGTTATAGCTATATCAAGAAAATGCAGACACCCAAGTTATATTCTTCAAGCCTTCCGGGAGATGTATTTTAATTTGATAACGCCTATACTTATATTAGTTTGAATGTAAAAGTTTTCTTTTAGGCAAATTCTAGGTAAGCTTTCTTTTAGATTTCATGTTTTTATAATATAAATATACTAAAAATATGAAGTGAAATTTTGTACAGAAATAATACATTAAATTTAATCCATATTTTCTACATTTTAACTTGTATAAGAAATGTATTCTTCAATAAAAATATTATATCAGATTTTGTTCCTCTTATTCAGAAAATGAATGTTTTAAAACAAAAATAAAATCATAAATTGATGAGAAAAATGTATTATTTAATAACATAATCACAAGTTCTTTATTAAAAAATGCATTTTTAAAATATCTAGGAAAAAATTACCTTTTTTAAAATTGAAGTTATAGAAAATGTTTCAAGAGATTTCTGTTTGAATACTTTTCAAATTACGCTAGAGCAAGCTGCAAGGAAAAATAGAAATTTTCCCCTATGCATTAAGTATAAATAATAAATATTCATCTTATTATTAATTAAGTAATTTTTTTATTTATAAAATGTAAAAATCAAATTCAAAAATTGAAAGAAATTATTGTTTTAGTTAACTGAAAAATTGTAAAAAGTTTAGTGTTAATTTTGTTTTCAGTTATTGAAAAAAAAATTTATTTTGAAACCATATAAAACTTCTTCTTTAACAAGTCCTTTCAATTGAGATAAACTAATTTTGCAAAGTTTCAAAAAAAAAAAAAAAAAAAAAAAAAAAAAAAAAA
>JAPDSC010000740.1:0-20167 GCA_026290005.1 Latrodectus geometricus
AATTAAATACAACGAGATGCATCGGCTGCCTTCTTCCGCACATGGCCCGTTTTTCTGAAATAAAGTTTCACTCATTGTAAGTGTACACGTTTTCAGAAGGTAAAATCATATTCTATTAAACTTTTCACGTTTATTGAGTACAATATGCACACTGTGATGTTTATTTATGGATTATATTTTCAATAGAATTTTTAAATTTCCAAAAAATACGTGTCTCTGTTTCCGTAAGTGTTACGTGAGAAGGTTCGCAACAAAATTCAGTATTAATAGATGGCCATATCTGACAAAATGTGCAATATATACAAAAACCGTTGATGTCAAACGGTAAAGCAATCTATTTTAAAGCTATTTCAAGTATCCATTTTATTTCAAAAATTAAATTCAACGAGATACACGGGCTGCCTTCTTTCGCACATGGCCCGTTTTTCTGAAATACAGTTTCACTTATTGTAAGTCTACAAGTTTTCTGAAAGACAATCATATTCTATCAAACTTTTCACGTTTATTGAGTACAATATGCACACCTCGATATTCTTTATGGATTAAATTTTCAAGAAAATTTTTAAATTTCCAAAAAATACGTGTCTCTGTTTCCGTAAGTGATATGTGAGAATGTTCGCAAAAAAAATTCAGTATTAATAGATGGCCATATATGACAAAATGTGCAATATATACATAAATTGTTGATGTCAAACGGTATAGCAATCAATTTTAAACCTATTACAGGTATCCATTTTATTTCAAAATTGAATTCAACGAGATACACCTGCTGCCTTCTTCCGCACATGGCCCGTTTTTCTAAAATACATTTTCACTAATTGTAAGTGTACACGTTTTCAGAAAGACAAATCATATTCTATCAAACTTTTCACGTTTATTGAGTACAATATGCACACCTCGATATTCCTTATGGATTAGATTTTCAATAAAATTTTTAAATTTCCAAAAAATACGTGTCTCTGTTTCCGTAAGTGATTTTCAGATATGGCCATCTATTAATACTGAATTTTGTTTCGAACTTTCTCACATAATACTTACGGAAATAGAGAAATAGAGAGGAAATAGAATTTTTTATAAATTTAAAAATTTTATTGAAAATCTAATCCATAAGGAACATCGAGGGTTGCATATATTACTCAATAAACATGAAATGTTTGATAGAATATAATTTGTCTTTCTTAAAACGTGTACACTTACATTGAGTGAAGCTGTATTTCAGAAAAATGGGCCAAGTGCAGAAGAAGGCAACGCGTTTATCTCGTTTAATTTAATTTTTGATATAAAATGGATATATGGAATAGCTTTAAAATTGATTGCTATACCGTTTGACATCAACGGTTTATGTATATATTGCTCATTTTATCAGATATGGCCATCTATTAATATTGAATTTTGTGGCGAACCTTCTCACATAACATTTAGGGAAACAGACACACGTATTTTTTGAAAATTTAAAAATTTTATTCAAATTCTAATCCATAAGGAACATCGAGGGGTGCATATTATACTCAATAAACGTGAAAAGTTTGATGGAATTTGATTTGACTTTTTGAAAACGTGTACACTTTCATTGAGTGAAACTGTATTTCAGAAAAACGGGTTAAGTGCGGAAGAAGGCAGCCCGGGTATCTCGTTGAATTTAATTTTTTAAATAAAATGGATACCTGGAATAGTTTTAGAATTGATTGCTATACCGTTTGATATCAACAATTTATATATATACTGTATATTTTGTCAGATATGGCCATCTATTAATATGGAATTTTGTTGCGAACCCTCTCACATAACACTTACGGAAACAGAAACACGTATTTATTGGAAATTTAAAATTTTTATTGAAAATCTAATCCATAAGGAACTTCGAGGGGTGCATATTGTACTCAATAAACGTGAAAAGTTTGATAGAATATGATTTGTCTTTCTGAAAACGTGTACAATAACAATGAGTGAAACTGTATTTCTGAAAAATAGGCTAAATGCGGAAGAAGGCAGCCGGTGTATCTCATTGAATTTAATTTTTGAAATAAAATGGATACCTGGAATAGCTTTAAAATTGATTGCTATACCGTTTGATATCAACAATTTATATATATACTGCATATTTTGTATGATATGGCCATCTATTAATGACTCAGCATGTCGTGAGGGGGGGGGAATGAAGAATCACCTCCCAGTCTCATCTGGATTCTGACAAAATGGAGCATTTGACAGTTTTAAGGAATAAATGTGAATTATTGACCACCTGCAGTGGGCTACCCAGTTCTCTTAGGGGATAAGCAGGGGGGGGTTATCCTGTGCTTCATTGATTCATAGCACTTCCTGAAATCCTTTTTTCAGGTCTGGTTTTTTTCACAAGTAGCACTCATCCGTTTGTGTGTCCGTCACGGGTGGGGAAGTTAAAACACCATCTTCGGCGTTATCTTTGAACATTTCCCAAATACTCTGCTCCATAACTCAACACCCGCGTAAATAGCAATAAAGATAAAGCTCTGCTGCAGCCTGCAGGTCTTTTCGGCAGCCGAAAAAGACATCTGTGGAACAGGTGGTTTCAATTCATATTTTTCAGTCACTGGGCAAAGCCGGACTATAAAGAGACCAAAAAAACACTTCATAGAGACTCCACTCCAAATTGCAACCTGGAACGCAAATGGCATTAACAATAAAGTAGATGAACTTAAAAATTTTATAGACAGACATAACCTGGATATCATGCTTTTAACCGAAACTCATCTTAATCCGCAACAAAGAATTTCCATTCCAAATTACAATTTATATAGAACAGACCGACTGCATCATAAAGGTGGCGGTACAGCTATAATTATTAAAAGATCATACGACTCTGCACTTTACAGCACCTCCACGAAGAAACCTCAATTTTAATAACTTTCCCAAACAATTTCATCCTTAAAGTAACCAGCATCTACAATAGACCAAATCAAGTTCTCCAAACACAAGAAATCAAAAATTTATTAAATTCAAACTTTCACACCATCCTTGGCGGAGACCTAAACAGCAAAAACGAGCACTGGGGATGCAGAAACACAAACCCCAATGGAAAACTTCTACTAGAACTCATTAAAAACACTAAAATTAAAATAATTGCACCGTTGGAACCAACACATGTCGGCTATCATAATATCTTTCATCCAGACATTTTGGACATTTTCCTCACAAACTCCAACATCCATTTTGCAGCAGTCACCTATTCTGATCTCTCTTCTGACCATCTCCCAGTGATTGGATGCCTTGGAATTCCAAAAAATACCGAAGATCACAAACTTACAAGAACGAATTGGCAACTATATTATAATATACTCCAAAATAAAATAAATACAGAAAATGAACAAACTCAAAAATATAACAACTCTCTAAATGATGATCAAATTTCCAGCACAACCATTTTAGAAGAAATTAATAAAATAAACCAGGAACTGATTTCTGCAAAAGAAGAAGCAACATACACAATAAAATATTATGAAAATTTCCTCAAACTGCCGAATCACATCAGAGAAAAAATTAAAGAACGCAATAGAATTCGTAAAAAATATCAAAAAGCATTAAATCCGCAATTTAAAAAAGAAATGAATAAATTAAATAAAATCATCAAAAAACTCTGCTCCAATTTTAAACAAGAAAAATGGAATAATAAAATAGAAAGCCTTTCAACTGAAAATCAATCCATATGGTCATTTGCAAAACAACTTAAAAGAAAGAAAAACACAAATAATAAATTAATTGGACCTAATGGACCAGTCTACTCAAACAACGACAACGCAGAGCTGTTCGCTAGGACGCTAATGCACCAATTCCTTCCAAATCCAGATCAAAACAATACTTTCACATCTATAATAGAAAACGCTGTACAGAACTTTATCAAAAATACACCCATTCAGTCAACACTAGAACCCACTGATCAAATGGAAGTCATTGAAATTATTAGGAAATTAAGAATTAAAAAAGCACCAGGTGCAGATAACATCAAAAACGCCATGATAAAATATCTTCCTTCGGACTATCATAAAAAACTCATTTTCATCTTCAACCACTGCCTCAAAATTTCTTACTTTCCCACTATATGGAAAACAGCAACAATAATTTTATTCCCAAAACCCAAAAAAGACCACAGAAACCCTGAAAATTTCAGACCTATCAGTTTACTACCTACAATTGGGAAAATATTCGAGCGCATCATATATAACAGAATAAAAGACAAATTACAATTTCTCCCAAATCAACAATATGGCTTCAGACAAAAACTATCTACTACAAAACAATTGCTTAAGCAATTAGAATAACAGAAATGATTGGAAATAACCTTCATAACAACAAATATATAGTAATGACAATGCTCGACGTCTCTAAAGCGTTCGACAAAGTATGGCACCAAGGAATAATTTTTAAACTTATTCAACTTAAACTTAATACAGATTTCATTCATCTCATCCATTCCTATATCACCAATAGACACTTCATTGTCAGACAAAACAAAGAAACCTCTTTAACTTATTCAATAAATGCAGGAGTCCCACAAGGGAGTATTCTAGGTCCTATCCTCTACCTCATCTATAATCATGATTTTCCAATACCTACAAATCCAAACACACATATTGCCTTTTACGCTGACGACACAGCAATTATCTCAGAATCACTAAATCCCAATTATGCTATCAAGAAAACCCAAGATGAACTCTACAAAATTGAAGAATGGTGCACTAATTGGAGAACAAAAATTAATGCTGAAAAGTCTCAGACTATAGTTTTCAGGAGAAAAAGAAAAAATAAAATTAAAAACAGAATTACAAATAATCTCATTCTCTTTAATAAAGAAATACCTAAAGTTAATCAAGCTAAATACCTTGGATTAATACTGAATTCAAAATTTTCATGGTCACCACACATTAACTCTACTATCAAAAAAACAAACGCGGCAACAGGCTATCTTCAACCCATCATCGGAAAAAATTCTAAACTCAATATCAAGCTTAAAAAATTAATATACACTTCCATGATAAGACCGATTCTGACCTATGCTTCCCCAGTTTGGAGTACAATTGAGAGAAACGATAAAAGAAAACTCAACACTATCCAGAATAAAATTTTACGAAGAATTGTGAACGCACCATATTTCATAAGAAATAAAAATATAGAAAAAGATCTAAAGATTGAAAACATTCTTCATCATATTCAAAAACTTAACAAAAATTTCTTCTTAAAAGAACAGCACTGCAATGCAGCTAACTTCAAGAAAATTTTTGAATATAAATATTTAGAAGAAGACTCGAAAAATAGACCAATTGCGAATTTCTTCTTAAATGAAAATGACTAATTGTGTACATAGTGTATATAGTTTTTGTAATATACTCCATTTGTAAATATTTTCTTATTTTTCATTAATTCAAATTATTGCATTTTTATTTACGAAAATTCGCAATTTCAGTAAATTCTTCGCTGGGATTGGTCCGTTCACTTTCTTCTCCTTACGCTGTGAATTTCAAGCGACTATCGCCAAGTAAAGTCATTTCATCCCAACTGGGAACGCTTTAGATGAAGGAGTAAAGGCCTAATTCGCAGGCCGACACTCTGTGACTAAACGAGATCCAAGATCCAAGACTTCATAGAGAATCCATACGTGGAACCTCTTTTACTTTATCCTTTGAAAAATGACTTGATCTTTAATGACTGTAAAATCTAAAAAATGTAACACCCCATGCAAACAGGTTCGCGATATGTGTTTTCATATTGGTCATTATATGCTATGACTAAGTAAGACACTTCTGCATCATTTACCAACAAAAACAGTCAAGGAAGGGAAAACAAAGCTGAAAACATTTAAAAAAAGGAATAAATTAATATAAGATTATTCGTATAATGATTAACAGTGTATGAATTATACCAGATATAAAAATGGCAACGCACAGATAGAATGATTTCACTATTAAACACAAAAATATATGTAATGTATAGTTGTAGGAAATAACAAACAATATATTAAGAAAAATACCAGGAACTTTTCTACGAGATTGAAAAGAGAGAAAAAAAAGTATTTTAATCTTCCCATTTGGAAGAAAATATAATGGTAATTTTTAATTGTTATTTTTTTTATCTTATGTGCATATTAAAAAAATCAAAAGTTAATATTGCTAGTTTTTTATTTTATTTTATTAATTGTGCGACAAGTGAAATAATGAGCGATTTTTGAAATTCTTATAAAACAATATCGATATTTATTTTTAATTTTAAGGAATTTTTATCATCAATAGTTAGGAAATTCAAATTTATATTCTAAATTCAGAGAAATTTGCACTGTTTTAATTGACATTCAAAATGCTTCGATGCTATAAATGAGATTACAAAACCATGTTGTTTGGTGCTTGCTTTTACTGACATTATAAAGTATTTCCTGAATATGCAAATACAGAAGAATCTTTATGTTTTGAGAGATACCCAGAAATATTGCGTTATCGATATAGAATCTTCATCCTTACTGGCTTCTGCGATAGTCAACCTTACCTAAAACTTTTACTAAGCTTTCATTCTAGTTTAACAAAATAATCTTCTAAAACAAAATCAAAATTGCAATTGCTAAAACCGCATGTATGTAAAAATTAGGCTTGTAAGTATATGTAAATTTCATATTAAAATAGATTTAAAGTTTATTAATATAATATTTTAGTATAGTTTTATACAATATAACGTTAGTAAAAATAGTTTTCCGTTAAAATTTTCGAATTTTTTTTATTTATTTATATTTTTTTTGCGGATAATCTTCTAAAGCAATTTTATATTTCTTAACATTTTTAAAATTTATGGTATTAATTTTCAGAAATAAAAGCTTTAGTTTGACTGAAATTTTTTTGATATTTTCGATTGTAAATTCAAACTTAATTGAAAAAGAAATTTTATTGTTTAGATTGAATGAATTAAGAATATTACTAGTTGAAAATAATCATTAATAATGTTTGCCCATGGTTATTGAAGTATATTTATAACTTACTTTTACGTAATAAGTGTTACTAAGACTTATTTCTTAAAAAATATTATTCGAATAATTAATTATGGAAAAACTGTCCAATATATTTCATAAATATTAGAAATTTAAAACCAGAGAAGGAGAAAAACACTTATGGAAGGAGAAACAGATTTCTTTTTGTTACATTAATGTAAAAGCGGTTTTTTTGGAAGTCATGCGTTGTGCTCATTACGGCTTATTGGTTAATTGGATGGAATTATTAGCCTCTTTTTTATGAATTACATTTCTTGACATTAAAAATTATGTTCTTGCATAATTTTTGTCGGAACTTCTTGTTACACTAGAATTTTTGCTCTGAATTTGAGTTAATTATTTCACATTATTTATTCTCTTTTGAATGACATATAATTGCTTTATAGAATTTTATTTTTTAAAATTGCATTTTAAGATAATGATTTATATTCTTAACATAAGCATTTATTTTAGCATGTATTAAGAATGGAAGGATGCGGCCCGCTCTTGGTACTAGCGATGATTAGTTTGGAATTGGTTTCCATCATTTAGTGGAAGTAACCGGTTCTTCGTAATTTAAAAGCAGGGATCAAGTAGAAAACACCTATCTAACCCTTAGAGGTATATCACTTGGAGGACATTGCAACCATGATATATTTAACTCCCATTTGTGAACATAACGGATCTTTAGTTGGGTCGAGATTCGAGCCGATATCGAAAACCAATGACCTAACCAAACAGATAACAAAACTGCCAGTTTCACCTAAATAAAATAATATGGAAGATAATTAGTTTTACATTCTCTAATTGCTTTTAATCGCAACTGTGTGATGCAATGCTGAAATGACTTAGTGTTATTATGGAATGCCAATGCGTGGGAAAAAGGGGTTTCTTTCTCGTTTGTTTGGAACTCGCTCAATAAAGGGTTATTGACAGTAATATTGTTGGCCCAAAGAAATGTACAATTGGTCCATCCACCTCTGACAAGAATACCATTCGCCCCATATCGTTCTATATCGTCCATGAAATTTGTAACCTGAACATTAGAATAATATAGTCTACAAGAAAATGTTTGCAAAACGTAGAGGGATAGGTATTACACGAATCGGCAATCTTACGTTGGAGAGTGCTTCAACCAAGGCTTACAGCCTTGGTTGAAGGACATAATGAATATTTTTTGAAAATGAAAAATATTTAAGAACATTTTTAATAAATGAAAAAATAATTTGTATAAAGAGAAAAAAGAGAGAGCGATTTCAGAAGAAATGTCAAATATAGTTAAACTGAAAAAAATAAACCATAAAGTTATTTTTACTAAAATACAAAAGCTTGATAAATAGTAAATTCTTTTTTATTTTATTTCACAAGCAATATTTCGTTAATATTAATGATTTTTTTCATAAAGCTGAAATATTATTTATTAATGGAAACTTGTAAGATTAATGAAATTTATAAGATAAATGAAAACTTGTAAACATCAGAGAAAAATCAGATTTGACTTAAGTTATCAAGAAGCGATATAGAACGATCAATTTCAGTTGTTATTGAGACTCTGGGTGAAATTATTATTCATCGTCTCAAAATAAATAAAAATATATTAGGTTGGGGAAAAAGTTATCCATTATTTTTTCGGTAGACGTCTGTAGTGATCGCTATCTCGTGAGGTATCTATCAAACAATTTCAAATGTATGCTCATTAGAAAGGTGACATTTGACACTAAAATATTCTCTTGCGGTTTTTTGTTTGATTAATTCAGTTATGAGTACAAGGTTTTAAAAATAGAAGACAACAAACAGAAAATTCGATACATTTTAATTTTTCTTTTATAATGGCAAAAATGCTAACCAGGTGGCTAAAATTGTGAAAGGTGTTTATCGTCCTATATATGACTGTAACAACCAGTTACGCACAATTTTGGTTTCGTCGATTCCGTTTGGGTATTTGGATGCTAAAGATGCACCTAGCATGGATACAACATCGTCGAGAATGTTTATAAAATATCAAAAATTATCAAATTTGACAGCATGTCAGCAGTCGTAGCTTAGCACAAGACCTAAAAATCTACATGAAAACTGTTTTAAACCTTTTTACAAAGAGAATCTGAAAAAAGTTACAAAAAGTTCACGTAAAAATAATGGATTTCTTTTTCCCCAAACTAATATTTAAAAAAAAAAAAAAACCTCAATCTTTATTGTAGCCTTTTAAGTCTAGTGGCCTTGTACTCATGAGAAAATTCTTGCTGAAAACGCGTTTCCCTTGTCCAAAATAACGTGCCTTGCAGCAGACTGACTTTGAACGAAAGGGGGGAAATGTTTCTCAAAATAGCATTGTAGTATACTGTGTCAACACCTCCTGGAGATTATCTTCCTGGAATCGAAATGGCGGGGATCGAGAACTAATTATCTCCAAATTCTAGGAAAACACATGATTTTCTTTCCTTTATACAGTTCACATGGTTAATCATCATTTCTTCCCAAACATCGCTTCGTCGGAAACGAAAATTTAAATTTTTGAAAATCTGAAGTTTCGACATAAAAAATATTATTGCAATAAGTTATATTTTTCTCTACTACTTGTATCACTTGTATTCTTTTGATCTGAATATTTAATACGTTTTTTTGTCAGTTTAAATATTTATTAGCATGCTTGTTGGGTTTTTGAAAATTAAACATCAAATTACTCATTACTTAAAAAACTATTCATGTAATATTATTTAATATTTAAATGTTTTTATTCGGGGAAATAGCGTTTATTTGACATATAGTTTTCATCGGCTTTACATTAATACTTTACATTAAAAAATTCTTTTTTCAAATGGTGAAATATCTATAAATGTATTTTTTTTTTCTTTTTTTAAATTTTTTTTTTGTCTTTTATGTATGCTAAATTATACAGAATAAAATTTAATTAATTAGTCCAATTTATCTTTAAGAAATATCTTTTAACTTGAAAAAATCCCTCGTAGAAAATTAGGAAGAAATCAGGCACATTTCTCATTCTGTATTGTAAAATTTTAAAAATCAGGATTGTCTTAAAATGAATCTACATTGAAAGAAAATAAATTATGCTATTTCATCAACAGTACTTCAAAAATGATTAATTATGGAAATAAATTTTGATTTTAATAAAAATTAGCTCCTATTTTAAAAATAAAATATTTTTCAATATCTTATAAGAAAATTTTCACTACTAAGAATATCGATTGAGAAAATTACTCTAAATAAAATTTTGCCATATAAAAGTTAAAAAATATTTTTCATCTAAGTATCTTTGATTCCTAATAAAAATTTGAATCTTGAAAAATGAAAAAACTTGAAAAATGAATCCACAGTGTATCAGTTTTGGCAAAAAATTACCTTTTATAATATAATATATAAACAATACCTTTAATAATAAAAAGAAATTAAACTTAAAACTTCATTAGAACTTCTAACCATCCAAATTTCATACGGTGAAGATGTTTTCCCCCATATATGAGAATTGCCACACATTCACACAAATACTCATAACTATTTCTACATCCATTGCAAGATGTGAACATTCGTTCAGCAAATTAAAGTTAATTCTGAAGTATTTACGATCAACCACACACACACACACGAGTCAAAACCGTCTTATAAATTAAACTGAATATGATAAATAGAATATGAATTATTCGTAACAAAGAAATTGAAGTATAGTTAGTAATAAATGGCAAATGTAATATTACATTTTTTTCTTCCTAATTATAACCTTCGACGAGAATGATCGTTATTTCTTTTCATCAACAGGTTTCTTTGGAGTAACAGCCAATGGCTGCCATTCGAATACACTTGTCTAAAGGATCGTGATGCGTTTGTTTCCTTTTTTATTTTTAACATATTTCTATCGTGGAAGAAGGAACCTAGCACAAAAATGTGAGCTGAATATTGCTTTATTTATTTATTTTTTGGGGGAATAAGAAGCTAAACATTTGCAGAGTTTAAAGAAAGAAATTTAATGAAAAAAAAATTTTTTGAAAATTAATCAGTTCCAATTTATTTTCTGAAACTGATGATGGAGAAAACCCTTCATCATTAGTCCCTATAAAAAGGTGATTTATCAAACTCTGTAACAATTAATATCTTAGGAGCATTAATAATTTCACTTCTCAATTTTGAAGTAATTTCTATTTATTGAAAAATCAATTAATCGGAAGATCGACGGTTATGACGGCCACCGTGCTAATGCGCGCTTTGATTTTTTTTAGCCGTCAATACTTTATTATTTTTATATACAGTGAATCAATTCAATAAATTTCTTTAAATCTCTTTACAGATTCCTTAGAAGTGATAGTATCATTTTAACTTTAGTAAACACTTTCGAATTAGACACGTATTATCGAATTATAACTCTGCTACAACTAAGATTATTTTATAATCCCGTGCATAAATATTTTAAATAAAATTGAATACTTTCTGTATATTATGAAAAGAAATCTTAATTAATAACATGACGCACAGGAAACATATATTGAAGTCTCTAAAAAGTTCTAAAATATTAACCCCTCTATGATAAAAATCTAAAACTGCGATTTCTTAAAACTTAGCCTAAACTATAATATTACAGAATCTGCGCGTATGTTATTATAAGATGTTTTCTGGACATTCAGGTGATCAATAACTGATTTTTGGATATATCTTGGATAATATCCAAAACTTAATGAATAAATTAGGAATGTCAGCGAGATCTGAAAGAAGTTTCAGATTTTGTAGTCTGCGCCCTAATAAATCAATATGTCGTGAGGGGTTATTATAATTACCCTGTATCATCTGGGTTCTGAGAAAATGCACATCTGACGGTTTTAAGGGTGGGGGAGAGACAACTATATTCAGATGTATCTTTGAGCATTTCTTAATAGTCTTGATTTTGAGAGTGATCTCTTGGTCTTAAACCAGTGTTTCCCAACCTTTTTTGTGCCATGCCCCACCTTAGCCTTTCCAAAATTCCTATGCCCCCCCCCCATGTAACATACATAATTTTTATTATTAAGAAATTGAATTGTTTAGGAACAAATCACTAGGAAACTGTTAACGAAACACAGTAAGTAGATTTTCAAAACATATAATCAAAAACTGACATTCAAATTTCAAATAATTTTAATAAAGATTTTTCTATATTAATTTATTATTTTAGTTTAGTGAGATCCTTGCGGTTGATGCTTGCAGCACAAAGATTTTATATTAGGTTCCAATTTGGTTAGCATCAGTCTCAAGTCTCCACGTTGTGTTATATCCAGCCGATTTCTTTTTTTTACCAGGAAACCATTTACAGCACTAAATCCACATTCAGCTAAATATGAAGATGGAAACGGTAGCAATAGTTTTCTTGCACATTTCGTTGAATTTGGGTATTTGATCTTTGTTTCCTCACAAAGCCATGCCATCGCTCCTTTTATATTAAATAAAGTTTTAACTGACTCATCATTATGTAACTCTGCAAGTTCTTCTTCATACTCCATATTTGATATATCATACAAATCCACTAACATTGGCTGCATCATCCATGTTGGAAAATCAATTTGTTTCAAATCAGAAAATCTTTCTTTTAAATCAGCCGATAGAATATTCAGATGATTGACAATAACAAGTAATGCGGTTTCAGTTACTTCACATCTTTGGAGCCAATGAAACTGTTGAAAGTTTTTGTTGTTAATATGTTTCTGACATAACTCAACATGAGTATTGAAACCAAATATCTTCGCTTTTGCATCGACAAGAGTTTTATTTGTTCCTTAAAGTTGCTTATTTAATTTATTTAGTTTTTCAAAGATATCGGCTAAATAACTCCCAAATGCTTTACCATCGATTGTTAATAGATACTTCATTTCAGGTTTGTCACTTAAAAAATCACTAAGAGTATCAAACAGTTCCATAAATCTTTTTAAGCAGTTCCCTTTAGATAGACATCTTACTTCAGTATGAAGTAAAAGTCTAACATGATCCTCATTTTGTTTTTCACAAAATAGTTTGAAGAGACGTTCACATTTGGCATTAGCTTTAATAGTATTAACACACTTTATAACTGAATGTAGTACTTCATTTAGAACAGGCGATATGTTTTTAGCTACCAAGTTTTCCCTATGAATAACACAATGCACAAGAATCATTTCTGGATACGAATCTTTCATCAATTTTAAGCAGCCAATTTTCTTGCCCATCATATTAGGAGCACCATCGGCAGCACAAGATGCTATATTTTTCATTGGTATATCATTGACATCTAAGTAGTTTTTTAGCATATTATATATATATCTTTGGAAGTAGTGGTGCTTTCTAATATTTTACAGAACAACATTTCTTCAGCAAAATGTTCTTTATCAATATATCTTACGTAAGATATCAATACTGCCTCACTGTCTCTCAAAGTTGATTCATCCATTTGCACTGAGAAATTTCTAGTTTTCAATTTTTCAACAAGTTGTTTTTCAACATCTTCACTCATTTCGTCTATTCTTCTGCTAACAGTATTGTTACTGATTGGCATAGCTTTTACATCCTTGTCATCTTTTTCAAGAACCGTTTTAAGAAATGCTGATATTGACGGTTTTATTAAATTCTCTCCTATAGTATGATTTTTTCCAGTTTTAGCGATGAATAAAAAAATTTGATAACTAGCCTCAAGAACACGATTATTAGTTAGTTGAAGTATGATCATTAAATAGAGACTTTAATGTTGTTCTCTTTTCAAAATTTTTCTTTAAAGTATTAAAGTAATTAAAATCTGAATTAATATGAGCACTATGTTTCGCCTTTAAAAGGGCCTCAAGACGACCTCGTTTCATTGATTCGTTGGTCAAGCATTGCTGGCATAAAAGACAAAAAGGAATCCGCTCATCGTGGACAGCGGGTATGAACCCAAATTTTAAATATTCCTCCGAATATTGACGAGTTTTTTTCTTGCTTGCACCAGTCATTTTACTATGGGGGCTATAAGAAATAAATATAAGATCGATTAAAAACTAAAATTAAAGTATGTGTTAAAATTAATTTAATGTGACAGAGTAAACGTATACTAAAAAATACATATTTATTTAAATGTATATAACACATTTACTACACTGCCACCGCAAAATAATATATTTTTTCCATTTGACAAAATTTTCTGGAAAGTTATGTTTCTAAAATAAATAAAAATAAAATCAAATACTTACCAATTTTATCTAGACAATTTATATAGTTATTAAATAACCGAGTTTTTGCAACAGTTTTGACGGACACTTTTTTTAAATTAACACCGACTGAATTCTGTGAACACTACATACATTGCGATGGACCATTCAAGTGCGAACAACTGTGTTGTTTACCGAGATTTTAAAACGTCCGGGATTCCCCGTGGAGCCTGCCGTCTGCCACAGGGAAGTTAACGTGACGACGCCAAACACCCAGTTGATATTTTGGTCTCGTCAAGCGAAATTATACCCAATAATTATTTACCGTAATTATTTAAGAATTTGCTTTTTTCGTTAAATTTGGCATTGCATTTGAATGGCAGGAAGCGAAAGGGTTAAACTCGTCTCGAGTACATTTTCGGATTGCCCCCTGAGCAATCAAATTGCCCCCCTGTGTGGCGTGGCCTCCACGTTGGGAAACACTGTCTTAAACCCTCTTAAATTGCAGTAAAGATAAGGCCCGCATCAGCCTAAGGCCACTATTATGTCAATTAAGTGGTGTCAAAGGGACAAGAGACACGGAAAAAAAAATATAAGAAAAGGAATATATAAGAAAAGGATGATTTATGTAAGAAAAAGATGATATAAAAAAAGGATTAATTTTTCTGTTTAAGTCTAAGTGTCGACCATAAAGAGATCAAAAGACAGGTTCATAGAGAATCCATGTGAGAAGGTAATATGTAATAATAAATAAAAAATGTAATATCACAAGTCGATGTGTTTACATATTGGACCTAACATGTGAAAATGAAAGAGGTATTCCTTCATAATTTGCAAATAAATAAATAAAAAAAAGAGAAAAAAAAAAGAAGTGGAAAAAAAAAAAACATAAGTTATAAAAATAACAACGCAGAGATCTATTTTATTACTGAACACAAAATTTGTCATTTATAATTGCAGGTAAACGAAGAACGCAAAAGACTTGATAATTTCTACATATTACCAAAAAAGAAATTAAAGAACTCATCAAGGAGAGAAATAGAACCCGTAAAAAATATAAGAAAACTTTCAACCCAGAATATAAGACACAAGTCAACGCATTCAATAGACAAATTAAAAATTAAGTAAATAAACACAAAACAACTAAATGGGAAAAACATATCACATCTCTCGATACCAACGGTAACTCCATCTGGAAAATGACTAAAAGTCTGAAGAGCAAGACACGAACCTGCAAACCCCTGCGCGGTGAAAGAGGTCTCGTATACATTGAAGTCGAGAAGGTGGGGGCTTTAGCGGACTCAATGAAGAAGCAGTTTCGACTCAACAACACCGATTCTGATTACAACTTCGAAGAAACTGTTCGAATAAAAGCCAGAAGATTAAAAAATGAAAAGAAAAGCGGTGCGAAGGTATCGAACTGCCGACCAACACTGAAGTCATCTCCAAACTAAACAACCGCAAATCTCCCGGAAAAGACACCATCAACAACAAAATGATTAAAAATCTCCCTGCCAACATTATTCAAGAAATCACCAAAATTTTCAACTTTTGCCTTAAAAAAATTATTTCTCTCCTCCATGGAAAGAAGCAATCGCATCATCATGATTCCTAAACCTGGAAAGGACCTCGCAATGCCCAACAACTACAGACCTATTAGCCTTCTCTCCTCAAAATTAAAATTATTTGAAAAAATTATTTATAATAGAAATAAAAAATATCTTAGCCTTCTCCCAAATGAGCAGTACGGATTTAGAAAAAAATGTATGCACAACGAAACAATAATACAGAATACTCGAATTTATTGGAAGAGGTATACGCAACAAAGAAAAATCCGCTTTCGTTATTCTTGACATTTCGAAAGTATTTGACAGGCTATGACACGATGGTCTAATTTACAAACTTGTAAAATTAAAACTTAATCACAATATCATTCTATTCATACAAAATTATCTATCCAACAGATCATTTAATATTCGCATCAACAAGACCTACTCTACCCCTAAGCATAGGCAACCCCTAAGCATAGCACCCAAACCTACTCTATCCCTAGGCAAATTGAAACAGGCGTGCCATAATGTAGCATTTTAGGCCCAATATTGTATCTCTTCTACACAGTCGACTTCCCCATAATTAAAGAAGACTACAACAGCATTACAGCCTACTATACCGATGACACCGGAATCGTACAAAAATCCAATTCTGTGGACCTGGTGTAGTGTAAAATGTCAAGAATAACTAGTCGAAAATATTCATTTTTTCTATTTATTACTAATTAACAAAGATTATTAAAATGCTGTTATATCGAGATTCGAATAAACAAGAGTGTAACAAAATACAATCTATACAAAGTAACAACGAACGACGACTACTAACAAGAGTTTTTTGTTTATAGCCTTTTGGAGTTGTTGGAGCGCTTGGCGAAAGGAAGAAACGTCAACATTCAAAGCACTGGCGCCAACACCTGGCTATTAAAAAATTACAAGCAAAAAGTACAAGAATAGAAAATTGGTGTACAAGATGGGAAATAGTTATAAATGCTGACAAATCCAATCTCCTCATTATCAAACCTCCCGGAACTGCCTATAAAAGAAAATATGCACTATACATGAATGACAAGAAAATCCCCATAGTCAAAAACGCAACATATCTCGGCCTCAGTATTAATGAAAACCTTTCATGGAAGCCGCATGTGAAAAACAAACTACAAAAAGCAAGAGCGCCATTCTTCAGCCTAACACCACTTCTTGGCAAATTTAGTACACTCAGCTTCAAATTAAAGAAACTTATCTACACCGCAATAATCAGACCCATGCATCCCCTGCTTGGTGCTCCGTTGATACCGCCACCCTCAAACTTCTTGATACTTTCCAAAACAAGACGCTACGAAACATGCTCGGAGCTCCTTTTTACATAAAAAATAATGCAATCTTGAATTATCTAAAACTAGACACCTTATCTCAACATATTACAAAATTAAATATCAGTTTCTTCAACAAAGCAGAAAACTGTAGTGAAGCAAATTTCAATGTGATTTTCAACTGTGAAAATAACATAGAAGACATCAAAATTAGACCCATAGCTGCACATTTTCTTAGTGGCGCTATTTTATCGAATCGATCTAAACACAAATTGTAAATACTTCTTCCATTTAACTTGTTTATAAATTGTAAATATTGTTCAATTTCTTATATATAGTCTAGATTGTTTTTGTATTCATTTATTTAATCAGGATTTATTCTTTGTATATTTTATTCAGGACGTTTTCTAGTTATTCTCTTAACCAGAAATTGTATTTTTCACTTTGTTAACTGCCTTATTTTACATGTAAGCACTTTTCAGGCGCCTTAGCCCCTGTAAAGTTGTTTTTATTTGTTTTCTTATTAATTCCGACTTTTCATTCCTTCTACGAAGGATTGAAGCCTTCGAAAAATGAGCGCTCGCCTTGCGGCCGCTCCCTCTCCTCCTCTCTTCTCTTGGGAAGCTGTTTTTGATTTGTCAGAGTGTCTGGAGCTGTGCTCCTACTTCCAGTGGTGATGCTTATAAGTTTAAGTGAAATTACCTTAAGGTGCAATTGTGATTTAAATGTCCTTAATTGAGGTAGAAGAAAATAGGAGAGAAAAGAAAAATTAGAAATAAAAGGAGAAAATAACAAAATAAAGTTTTCCATTGTTTGATTATATGATAAAATGAAATTATTTAATTCGTATATACACAAGTGTATATGTTTTTATGCTTTTATTTGTTTTTTATTTTATTTATTTATTTATTTTTATTAATTTTTGGTTAAATATTTAAAAGTAATTTATAAGGAAGATTAAATAGATAGATAGTGGTAATTGCAACTCAATTTTAATTTCAAAGCATTTTGTTTTTCCTGTAATTCTCTCTTCTCTTAGCACAGACTCCTCCCCGCATTAATGATAAATCTATGAAATTCAGTAGTTTTTTTCGTTTTTATGCTTTTTACTCAATCGCACGTAGCTTGTATGCTATTTTGTTTTTGAGTTATTTAGTTTGTTTTTGAGCCATAACATGCCAACACATTTAAGTATTATCGAAATTAATTATATTAGTCAGAAAGTAATGAAATAATAAGAAAGGCAAATAAAGTTTTACGTTTAAGCAAAAAGAGTACATGTGTAAGATCCAGTCGACCAGGCAAATTGTCCTAAATTGACATCAAATTGCTTCATGTTGTTCCCCAGCATATAGTTCATAAATATTCTTAATTTTTAAATGTATTAACTAGTTATTAATTATTTAGGATATTTTGTTCTTCTAATAACTTTTATTTAAGAGATTATTTTAACGATCGTTTATTTTTTAACGATAAGATTATGCGATTAAAAAAGCTGTGTCATTTACTTTCATAAATTAATAAACAAAGTACTGCATTCATTATTATTTTTTTTTTAAAAAAAAAACTATTTAAATGGGAAAACAAAATACTTTTTGCGCAAATTGTCAGGAAAAATTACTAAACATGAAAGAAGCACATTCCTTAATACTGAAAAAAATATTTAAATAGCAAACCTTAAATAAATAAAATTGTATAGATGGCCAGTTATATTTGTAATTTTGTTTTCCGTAGTTAGAGAGAAAAAAAATTTTTTCAGCATCATTTTTTTAACTACTTTACGGGATTCTCAAGTTACTGAGATAGTCGCAACCACACCCAAACTGTAACAAGCGTCTAGTAACTGAGAATCTGAAAGAGTGATGTCACATACATACACGAATATTAGAAAAAGAAAAATTCAAATATCGCCATCTAAAAATGTGAGAAAAATATTTAAAATGTCTAATCTGAAGAAAAAGAGGTGCTTTGTACAACCATTAATTATTATTTTTACATACATGTAATTATTTTTATTTAATTTTATATAAAATAGCCTGATTTAAAATTATAATTCAGAATGTTAAACGTTTTTTACATCAGGTAGTTTAAATTTTATTACCATGAAAAATTCTTTGATTTAAAAAAGTACCAATTTTTATTGTTTGTTTTAGTAGATATAATTATATACTAAAACAAAGTAGTACATGTTTTTTAAAATTTTTTTTTGTGTTTGGTCATTCTTCATTAGGTGTCATTTAAAAAAATGTTCGAAGATTTTGTAAGGAACTTATATAATTATTTTAAGCTACAAAGTCTATATATTAGTTATGGAAAAATATTCTTAATCATCTTTCGTGGATATTTAATTTCTTAATAAACTAAGGAATTAAAAATCCACGAAGATGTTTAAGAATATTTTTCATTCAAAAAATCTATGATTATATTTTCTTTAGTAAACAAGTCTAATTACTCTCAATGATGAAAATTATTTTTATATTATTATATAGTTTTTATCAAGTTAATTTTTATGAAGTTAGCCCTAAAATGATCTTATTGTGTACTTTTTGTTAAAAATATTAATGGTAAAATACAATTGTTTATAAATTTTACTCTCTCATATTAATAATTTATTAATTTACTTTGATTTAGCTAAGTGTGAGGCATTAAAAAAGAGAATTTTTTTTAATCAGCATGGAAGTAGTATCTTAGCAATCAATTTGTTAATAATGTTTTCATTATGATAAAATAAAAACGGTGTTTCTTAATAAACATTGCTTTCTGACAATTGTTTACCTTACTGACTCTCATGATACACACATTATTGTTAAAATATAGGTTCTTGTGTGTGTTTCTTTTATGTTGAAATTGTTTTACACAAAGTGCATTAAATTGTGCATATTCTTAGTACTTCTTCATTTTATTGTAGTTTTAATTATTCTGATCAAATTAAAAGAAATAATTTTAAACTGGAATATTCTTGTAAGAAAATCTTGCAGCCACTATTAGATTTTAAAATATTGCAATGTACCTTAATTATAACTAGACTTTATATTAAAAAAAGTGTATTAATTAATTACATGGTTAAAATATGTTAAATGTATTTTAAATTATTTTTCATTAAAATTGGACTAAATTTTATTTTAAACTTTTTAAGTAAGAATTTGAAAAAACATAGAATTTAGCTTTTGTTGAGAAAATATACATTGCTGTAAA
>JAPDSC010000747.1:0-10645 GCA_026290005.1 Latrodectus geometricus
AAAATTCCCTCCAGATCTAAAGAACTGAGTCGTACATAAATTTGATTGTTGCAACTTTCATACCTGAGATTCTATGATATTGTTATAATAGCTAATTCACATTAAACTTAAGAATTTTTTCCACGGATAAACGCTCTTTTTAGGTATCCTAACATTCAGCAATAACACTAATGAATTAATTCAGCTGTAAATTTTCATATTCATAGAATTACAAAATTTATATCAGAAACAACTTTTCTCGATAGTGGTGTCATCTACATCTAATGTTTTAAACTAAAACTTCACCAACATATAGAAAACCGTAATTAAACAAAATTTTTTTATGCAAATATAAATTATTATGTTTTTTGTAGAAAATTTTTCAGTACAAATCCAACATAATTCATTTTGCTCAATTTCATTTTATTAGAATTTTAAAACGATTTTTTGCATTTCATTGGCATCAAGATTTTTAAACTGCATTAAAAAGATAATGAGAATTTTTGTTTCACTTAATTTTAGTAAACTTAGCACGCTACGCTATAGTGGAATGCCTTCAAAAATTTATTTTAATTAAAATTTTTTAATTGAATTAAGTCAATTTTATCTGACTTCTTGCAGGAGTACTTCAAGCAAATTTCCTATGAATTTCTAATAAAAATAATTTTAGTTTTATTGTTCATTACCGTTATTTTCATTTATATTATACTTCTTCTTGATTCCAAACAATTAATCTTTAGATTTCTTTCTTATTTTTTAACGACTATTTCTTCTGCTTACATATTAAAATTATAAAATAAGCATGCATGTTAATGCAGAAAAAAATCATAACTTTTAACTACTGTTTGCAATTTATGTTTATTTGCTTACGTTTTCACATTATAATTCAAATTTTATTTCGGAAGCTTTTTCTTTATTTTTCTCAAATCCTTAGAATTCCCCTTAGAATTTCTTACTGACTTATAAAGTACATCGTAATTAGAAATTTACCACAATTTTATTTTCATTGAAAATTGATGTATGTTTTGCCAGTTTAAGGAATATTCAGTTATGTTAATTAAAACTCATTATTTTTCAAATTAAATATTATCTGGTTTAAATTAATAAATTTTCATGCTAAAATGTTTATGACTCTAAATAATGCATGTTAATATACTTTTTAACAAAGATTATTTTTTGGAGAAGAGGAATTTCGAATTCCTTTGAAAAAAATTCTAGTTTTCGCAATACAAAAATTTTATATAAATGCAAAATATACTGAAATTTTGCTAAACAATGAAATCAATTTTGCTGAAATAAAGAAACCTAATGATTGATTAAAAAAAAACACATTCTCGACTGTGTAAATCGATTTATTTAAAACAGGATTTTTTTTTTTTTTTCAACTTTTGTATTTATTTTCGGTAATAGTAAATTTTCATTTTTAAAATATTCCTCGTAAAAAGAAAATTCGATGATTTCCAATTTGAAATTGGAGCAAAAAATGAGATTAAAAGGAAATTTTATTTCCTCGTAAAAAGAAAAGTCTATGATCTACAATTTGAAATTAAAGCAATAAATGAAGTTTTGTGCTGAATTTGCTTAGGTAAAATTCTATGGTATTTATAAATCAGTTAAAAAATTTTAACTAAAAAAATTATAAGAAAATCATTTTTATAATTAAGTAAATTATTAAGTATATAATTATATCAAAGAAAAAATAAATTATTTAATTTGTGAAAAATATAATACACCAAATTTTATGAACTAAAAAATTTGACAGTGCTGCCATCTAGTAAGTTTTATTAGATAGAATAAGTTTGCAAATCTTTAACAAGTTTCAGAAATCATTAAAAATTCAGAATTATTCTCATTTTATTTCAATAGTGCTTGTAAAATGTAACTCAGGGGTAAAATTCAGGGAAATTCCTATTTATTCTAATAAGTATTCTTAACTGGAAAGAATCAAAAATCTTTGATTCAATTAAGGGAGAATGAATCGTGTGAATCCGAAATGAATCGTGATTTTTCCGATTTTGAAAATTTCTCAAAAATCTTTAGCTTAATCATAAAATTTTAAAATATATTTATAGATCATAAAATTAATTTTATATAGATATCAGTTTAACATTTGCTGATAAATTATAATCAAATTGCTCTTGGACTCAAGAGAATTAAGTAATTTAAATTCAAGCTTCATTTAACTTGAATTGAAAATTTCTTATTAATTTTGATATAATAATAAGATTTCTGTTCGAAATATGTTATATAAATACATCAGCTTATATCTCTCAAAGGAACTATAATTCTGGAGAATCATAATAAATAAATAAACTTCTTTTTTCACAATTGTTTAATGAATTCTTCTCTAGTCACTAGTTGTAGTAAAATAACTTGGCTCTATATTGGCTAATCGTGGCGTTACTTCGTCCCATTATTGGAGGTTGAATTTGAGTTGATCTTGGAGAGTCTAAATTTCTTTATATGGGATCAATGTGAGTTGCCAAGATAGGAGAAAACTTGACAGCCTATATTGGACTAATCTGGGAGGCCTAGACTGCACCAAGCTCATATTTTACCAAGCTTTATTGCCAAATTGGTCCGATATATTCAGCCATAATAGGACTGACCTTGACTACCCTTATAAGCACATTGCCTCGAGCTTTGGCAGCAGCCATTAAGGAGTAGTATGATTCTTCTATCATTCCATTGTTTTGAGGATGGTAAAGGAGATACCGGATTATTTGGATACCATGGAGTTGTTATATGGGATTCAATTGTTGAGAAGGATTTTTTCCACTGTCTCAGCTGTGATATCCGTGTAGGAGACATCTTCCAACCATTTAGTAAATTGTTAATTGATGTTAAACAGTAAAAAATTCGTCTTGAGGGTGGTAGTGGGCTAAACAAGGTAAATATTATCAAATTGTATGGTTTGTGTTTGGAAACGAGAAATGGTATGCCTAATAATTTTTGATATTAGATCCAATGAGCATTTTCATGTCCAAATGGCGCGATTATTGTTTAAAATTAAGCTAATAATAAAAGAAACAAATAAGCTTATTAGCTTTAACACCAAGGAGTGAAAAATTGTAAAAAAATATTAAATATTTGTTTTTTAAGTTGTTTTAGAATAAATATCCCGGAAACTTTGATTGACATGTTGCGTTAAAAATTATTATTTTAATCGAACAAATAAATTTTTTGTTTTAATATTGTGTATAATTCAAAATTTTTAATTTAAGGTTATTTTCTTGAGATTTTATGGTTTTTAACAAAATCGAACAAAAAATGGTTATCAAAATTTAATTGTAATCATTAGAGGCTTGTATGTTTATGCATGCAATTCTCAATATGGTATTGGCAATTTTATTGTCAAAACCATTTTTGTGCCGAATATCTGTTATAAATTGGGGTGTGACCTTGGACAGGCATCACTTACGACGTGAACTCTTGTCCGATCTATGTTTAAGCATATGCATGGACGATCTGTGATTGGTAAATAAAACGAATTATCAGTCTTCGAGTATGTATCGAGAATAGGTTCAGTAAATAACTCCCTGATAGGCACTAAAGCAATTTTTTGCTTTTAATAATTTTCAGCAAAACAATGCAAGGTTTTTAGTTTGATATATCGTAGCACCAGTGGCAAAATCATAAGCACTTGCAATATTAATTATGCATTTAGGTTAGGAAACAATATAGAATAGCATTTGTAAGAGAATTTTGCAATTTTAAAATTCTTTTATATCACTCTTTCCGTCAAATTAATTTAATAATTATCATTAGGCTTAGAACCTTTAAAATAATTTATTAAATGTGTCTGTAGAGTTGGAAGAACCTTCTTAATTTTTTAATTGTTTTTCCTTGTGAGTAGTTTAGAATAGGTTGTATTTTATCCGATAATGGCTTAGTACCATTTTTAGGTATCAAGTGACCAAAAATCGAAATTTCAGGTACATTAAAAATATATTTTGATATATTAATAGTCAACTAAAAAATTCTGAAATACAGCAAGAAATCTGTGTTCTGTTCTCTTCCTGAAGATAAGGATTCGTCGAGACATACGTATGAAAAAAAATATCTTCTACAATTTTATGTTGCTGTTATTGCTTATCCTTCTGGTGCAGGAAAGCCCACACCAGGTCCAGAAGATCTGGCATAGGGTAGTATGCAGCTTCTTTTTTGGAGAGGAACCACAAGGGAAGAAGACTGACTTGACCTCTGAAGAACACACAGATGCCATAGGTACCCGCTTATAGGGTAGGCAACCATTCATCCTCCATTCATTCATTCATACAAGGAAAGGAAAAAGACAGGATAGAAAGTGTTTCCATGCCCGAACCAGGATTCAAACCCAGACCTCCTTATCCGCAGTCAGGCATGCTAACCACTAGACAGAGCAGGTGGTTCTACAATTTCATTCATAAATCTTAAGAAGGATTGTGCAGTTCTATTCAAACCAAAATTTGAAATGGGGAATTTAAATAATACGACGTACACGCTCAGCAGTTTATTTATTATTTTTTTGTATGTGCTCTTAATTTACTATCCCAGATAATTTCGATTTTTGAAAAAAACCTTTTAGCGTGCAGTCTGTTGGAAAAGTATTGAATCTAGCAGCGATTAAGCGTTGTTTCCGCATATAATTTTCGGTAATCAACTAATGAATGTTTTCGTAGCTTTTAGCGACTACAAGAGGTGTAGAAGACTACAATGATTTTAAAAGACGGAAAATGTCTTAAGAGCGAGTCCTTAATGACAAACTATTTTTTTAAAAATCCATATATTTTCTGATTTAGGTGTTTTGTATATGAGTGAACAAATTGTATCAAAATGATGAACAGTATTACGTTGAACTGGTTTAAGTTTCGGAGATATTGTTACCTCAAGAAAACATGACAATTATTTTCGGGTACAATTTGTAATTGACTTTGCTGAAATATCAATACTTTTTAATGCAGTAGCAGATTTATTATAAAACGTTCAGATAATTTACATCGTTTTAAATCAATTAGCGGGCCACAGTGCCATAATTTTTTTATTACAGAAATTAAGAATTTTCCAATTAAATTTTCTTCGTGACCCTTAATCAATATTTATAAACTTGGATTCATGAGATTGTAACAGATTGGGATTTAAATTTTTAGCCTTTTTTGACAACTCAGCAGATTACATGTAGCCCTAAATCAACTAACATTTTAAATTTGTTTATTAACTAGGTAATTTAAGCAAGGGCTGTCAGGTTGTTTGTCACCAATATAGCATCGCAATTCATTCGTTTCCCAGATTATTGTTAAATGAACACCGTTCAAATTTTCCTACATCTTTGCCAATTATTTCTTTGAAAATAAAATAATTTTTGAGAATGATCCTGTGTATTTCTACGGTAGTCTTTCGAACTGCTGACTCAAAGCATCTATTTCCCGATGGATAACTACTTTATGAAAGATGGGTTTAATGAGTTGGGGCAGGAATTTGTTGGTAATGCGAAATTTAGAGTTACGGATTTATTCATTGCGCATATACAAAAAACATTCTAACTTCAGAAGTTTCTCAGTCAGTTCGTCTATTTTTTAACTAAAGGAATTATTCAAATTTCTGATGGCAGCTGTTATAACCAGAATGTTTTCTGAAAGTCATCATTTACAGATATTCCAGCAAATGTTAGTATACACCTAAAAATGGTAAGATTTATCACAACCATACAATAATAGATAAAAGTTTGCGAATTTGTTTTTCGAGTGACATTTTTACGATATAAGGGTTTCTTTAGTTTTTTTCAACGTTTAGCAATGTCTAATTTAGACACTAGAAAAACATACTCTTCAAACATTCTAATTTATAATTACATCCAGTTTTAATGTCTTAACTGAACTATAGTTTCTCAGCTTGCATCAGTGCTATGAAACTGTACTTTAGATTTGAACACACTATATCCTAGTTTACAACTAACTGATCTGAGTTTAATATTCCTGCAATTAATCAGTTGATTAAAAGCTATGTTGTTCTTTCATATCCTACATGTCTATCCTATAAGTTCCATGAAATCATTAAGCCTCAAAATGTTTAAAATCATTAAGGGATTCCTTATAAGTCGTCGCGGAAGAGATAAAAACAATCCAAAATGTATTCCAGGGAAGCAATTTCTGAAGCGCACGTGTTGTATGTTGCAAAAATCTTCTGACTCCTATAGAAAAATAGTTCCCTCAAGTGGCCATTGGCAAATCTGGAAAAAGTACTCTGACTCCTTTTCGGTCACAAGTTAGGCCTAGAGTACCACCAGGAGTAGTTCTTGTGTACCATTCTTTTTGCCATTTAATCTCGTTAGAATTCTTCCTGGCTGAAGAGATTTCATTAAACGTCTTAATTGGGGCAAGGGTCGGGACTTCTGAATCTCCCTTAGACAGTTTATTTGTAACTTCATTTCCATAATTATTGACATCCAAGGTAATCATTGCAAATGCACAGTCAGAAGGTAAATCTATTCAAGCATGTCTAGTATGGAAATGCTATAGTTCTATAACTCTCATCAGTCTAATACTTTAGATGCTCGATTGCGCTCTTGCTTTTCGACAGAGAATCAAAGCTTCAATATCATGTTTTTCCACAAGTATGGTTCTAATCAGAGTTCCAATTAATATCATCCACAAACATTCCAATTTCACAATTAACAGACAACACATTTTCGGCATTTACCAAGTACATAGAGAAAAAGGTAGGTCTCAAAACTGACCCTAAAGGAGAAAGCCCTGACTCAAACTAAAACTTGTAGAGATAGTTTTCTGGTATATTACTCTTATGACCCTGTTTCTTAAGAAACCATAAATCCAGGACGAGAATTCCAAAGACAATATCCAGTTTAAAATGAGTTTCTGCTTCCAATCCCTATCAGAGGCTAAGCCCAGAAAAGCAGCGACAGTAGGGTTACTGGGCTTCAAGTTATGCGAACCTCTGACTGTTTGACAAAAATACTAAACTTGGTCGGTGTATTGTGTACTATAGTACTGTGCCCTCTTTTAAAATCTCTTAAAAGATCTGGAGAACATGCTGGCCAGGGCAACAGCCGAACATGTTCCGTATCAGAGACGGTCCGTACAATACCGGCAACATGCGGTCGGGCATTATCCTGCTGAAACGTAGGGTTTCGCCGGGCTCGAATAAAGGGTAGAGCCACGGGTCGTAACACACCAGAAATGTAACGTGCACTGCTCAAAGCACCGTCAATGCGTACAAGAGGTGACCCTTGTACGCATTGACGGTGCTGATGGGGTGCCAAGACGTGTATCCATTGGCACCCCATACCATCACGCCAGGTGATGGGCCAGTATGACGATGACGAATGCACGCTGCCAGTGTGCGTTCACCACGATGCCGCCAAACACGGGTGCGACCATCATAATGCTGTACACAGAACCTGGATTCATCTAAAAAAAAGATGACGTCTCGCCATTCGTGCGCCCAGGTTCGTCGTTGATCACACCATTGAAGGTGCTCTTGTCTATGACGCAGCGTCAAGGGAAGCCGCAGCCATGGTCTCCAAACTGAGAGTCCATGGTGCTGAAAACGTCGTCGAACTGTTCGTACAGACACTTGTCTTCCAAACGACCCCGTTTCTTGACTCACAGCACATTCTTATCACAGCACATTCTTCCTTTCGTATAAATTTCACGTCTTTAGAATGTCGCCTTCTTGGTGTAGCAATTTTAATGGCCAGTAGTGTATCTAAAAGTAATTGTTTACCCTTTTGGCCTAAATGATCTAACATTTGGCCAAATAAGCCATCGGGATTTTGTTAAAACTAAAGAAGTCAAGAAATTAATTCTTGCAACCAACGTAAAAGGATTTGAAAGAGTGATGCAGTCAGTCATTCGATAACCATGTACTACCTTTCTATAGCCACCTTCACAACTTGTTGATCATAAAAATTAAAATTCAAAGAACTAGTTTCTTGATAGAAAGCACCAAGTAGATAAGCAGCAGATCTCACATCTTGAATAAAATTATCATTTTGGGATAGTAAAGTATTGCACTTTTCAATCTTCTGTTGTTCCCGATTTATATCCTTAGTGTCAAGGGATCTAGCCTTTCACAAAGTTCAGTCCATTTTTTTGCTTCTGCTGAGCGTATATAATCTCAGCGTTAACTTTATTTAATTCTCTAAATTGGGTTGCTAAGTTGCGATATCATGTACAATCTGATTTCTTTTTCTTAAGAGGTTTAAATAGAGAGTTATGGATACAATCAGGAATGTGGCACTTGACATAGTCTCTATGATTATCCCTATTTTAAACAAATATATTCAATTTCTTAAATGAAATCCAATTTTTCTCTCTAAATTATTACAAATAGGAATATTACCATTAATATTCTTCTTTAACAGTCAATTAGCCTTAGAAAAATTCCAACCTTTTTTTCTATGTATAGTGGTTAGATTTTTTCCTTTTAATCAGTATAAGATTGAAAGTTATTAATTCTATAATTCACATTTTAAATGTTTGCAAAATGTATATTGCTTTTATTTATAAAAATTCATTCTAATTAAGAAATAGTTATATCTCTTGAATTTTTCCTTATTATAAAAATTTTACTTTCAAATTGCAGTCTTATTTTAGTTCTATTACTACGAGTATTCATTTGGTATAGCTTAAATTTTATTTAACAATTTGACGCACAATATTTCAAATAAAACAAAACTCAAAGGAAGAAAAATTTCACTTCAAACACTATTGACCATTTCCACTTTCAAAATTATTAAGATTTAATTTAAATTATTTATTCAAATTTTCAAATAAATCATTACAGACAGAACTTAACTAAATCAAAAGCAGATAGGAAGATTTTAAAAATAAAAAATTTGGCTTTAAAGATTTCATCTTCCTTATAAGTTCATTTTAATAAATCAAACCTATGTTATTAGAATAGTGAAGAGAATTGTAACGATTATCAGATGAAAACAGCACAAATGAAATATATATAAAATTAAAAAAAAACAGCTATACGACATGCTCCAGTAGGAGTTTTAAATGAAAACAAGGGGTATTATGAAAAATTAAGAATTTAATGAAACTAGGATCCACTTCTTAGCATTATTAAAAGTTCTCAGAGCATCATTGTATCGATATTTTGTTTAAAAAAAAATATTCTAGTAATATTTATGCTGAAAATAACTATTCATTTCAACGAGTAAAAAAAGAACAGAAATAACTTATACTTAAAAAAGCAACACTCTTTTTAGTCTTTATCTTCAGATAAAAATATTGCAATAACTCTATAACAAACAAATAAATTCTGTAAATGCAAAATTCAGATTAAATTTTTCTACTGTTTCAATGCCTTCATTATTAATTTTTTCAATATTGTTACAAGTATCAAGCCATACATATTCCTGAGGCAGCTATAACAAGAGTGGTTTCAAACCAATAATTTTTTTTCAAGTTTTATGAGTGAAATACATATTTAACATAAAACTATATAAAAATACTACTAGGTTAATTTTGAAATTAGCATTTAAAATTAAATAAAAATTAATGATCATGGCATAGTTCAAAACAGAATCTCAACTATTAAAAATTATGGTTTAAATGGAATCTGAACAATTACAAGTATTCATACCTAAAATTTGTATTCAACCCATGATCAGCTGAACAGACTTGAAAACATAACCTATACAATAACTAAATCATTAAAGCCTGGCAAAAATAGTTACCAGATAAAAATGGTAAAAATATTTTGTTACAGGCTAACTATAAGCAAAAATAAAATAAATGTTTCAAAAGCATCATTAATTTTTTAAAATAAATACTGAATATGCATTTGTAATTAAGTTATGAAAAGTTTCAAATTTAAAAAAAAAAAGTTATTTTAAAACTATGCATGTTTATTCTGTTGGAAGTATAAATATAAATTTATAAATCTTTAACGTTAATGCCAATAATTTAGCAATAAGGATTTTAAAAAAAATCAAATATGGGGGGGGGGGAATCACAGCCAAGATAATGTATATAATATTTTCAAAATTTAAATGAAACAAATATTTTTTTCATAATTATTTATTAAAATAGAAGTAAATTCAAATACATATAACTGAACTTCACAAAATGTTTTAAGTTATCAAAAGTTGCTGTGTAAGACATTTTTTCATAAAATATTTATATTCAATAAAATATAGCCAATCTCTTTCTTATATTAATAAATACAAAGCAAAATTTACAATTTGTTAGTATTGAAATGTTAAAGAAATGGAATAAACAAGCTAAATCCGATCACAATAATCATGTTTTAACATTTTCACACTTTAACGTCAACAAGAAATCCAAGGACAATTATGCTTTCACTCCAACATAGGTACACTCCTTTCCTGTCTTCTTAAGGGTTTCCAATATCGTGTTTGCAGATAGAGTAGATGTAACAAACACTCTTTTATTTTCTAGATCAACTGAAAAGTCCTCCACACCAGAACCTACAATTCGGAACACAAGAAAATATAGTTACAAAAATTTATATGAATGTTAGAATTACAGAGAAAAGACTGGCAGTAAAAATAAAGATTTTTCTCTGAATTCACACAAATTTGAGACACTAAATGCTACTTATTAATAATTCTCTCTCTCTCTCTCTCCCTATATATATATATATATATATATATATATATATATATATATATAGAGAGAGAGAGAGAGAGAGA
>JAPDSC010000754.1:0-25056 GCA_026290005.1 Latrodectus geometricus
ATAATATTGAATAATTCTAACAAAAAAACGCATATATTATGGGAATTAAGAATGAATTGAATTTTTAAATTAAGAATGAATTTTTAAAGCTAAACCTGTAGGAACGTTATGAAAAAAATTACTATAAATTCTTACATCATTATATAATTTATAGAAATGTTTTTTTAACGTTCCTGCAGGTTTATCTTTTAAAAATTCATTCTTAATTTAAAAATTCTTCAATACAATAAAATTATGTTACGAAAGCAATTCCCTTAAGAAATTAAATAATGAGACACGTAAAATAAACTAAATACTCATCAACTTTTATTGAAACTTTTTATTTTATTAATTCTTTTTATTGAATATAATCAATAATTTAAAAATTATATGCTATATTTACTTTATGAGATGATTCTCAGAAAGGAACTGTATATAAATTCTATTTAAAGAATAAAAAAAATCAAATTTTTGCAACACATTAAAATCAATTTCCCACAATGTGTAATAAAAATTTAAGAACTTAATCACTTTAACATCTTAGTAACAAGAAAGAGAGGAAACCAATATATATAATTTTGCTAACATATTGCTTGAATTCAAAATTTTGAATAAAAATTTGTTACTTAATATGGATTAAGTGCATAATATTGAAACATTTTAAATAAAAAAATATTATTTTCAGATAGATTATATTAGAATATGATCTACGACATATGCATCGTTGGGGGTGGACTGTTTGGAAGTGCTGCAGCAAGGCATGTTTCATCGTGTCCATCTCTTAAAGTGTGCTTGGTTGGAGCTAGTGAGCCTTCGGTGAATTTCCTTTCCTTGTTTATGGTTTTATACAAATAATTACTATAATAATCATGGATAACTAAAAATAACATAATTAGAAGCTTTTATAGAACATATCACATCTAACAAATTCCTTTTATTGATACGTCCTCAAACAAATATTTATCAGAATGCTACGTAATGTTAATACAATGTATTAAACATGCCGAAACATCATAGTAAACGGTAAATTTTAAACTGCGGTTTAGTCAGATTTAACAGTAGATTTGTAGCACATGGAGTTTTGCCTTAGTATCATAAAAAAATTTTAAATATATAATAGTTACGAATATTAATTATATAACTCATTTTTAAATAAAATAAAACTATATACAGATTCATTAGAACCATAAAGCAAAATAACTTATTCATTCATTTCTACATGTCATTCAAATTCATATGAATGTATATAATATTATAATGAGATATTAACTATATCTCATAGCAAAAAAAAGCTATATTTATTCATGTAGTGCAACAATATTTAATGATAGTTTTAGTGATTCTCAACGACTGTGTCTATTTGTGTGTCAACAAAGTAATTCTCACTTTTGTATTTTAACTCTTAAGTGTGCCACAAAATTTAAAAAATGTACATAATAAAAACTGTGCTTTTTCCATTACGAATAAAAATTGCTTAAAGTAAGGAAAAGTATACGGTAAAAGAAAACTTATTTTTATAGTTAAATATTATATTTTTTGCAAATTAAAAATAATTTTTATTTTGGACAGCTGCGACCTTTTATAAACTGAAATACCTGTCCTACATGAAGAAAATTTAAAATATGTTCCCAATATCTACAATTACAATGTTTTACATTTTATTTGTGTGAATTTAGATTTTTTGTATTAACCATCACAAAAACGAAAAAGTAGAGACTGTTAAATACGGAAGACGATATGAAAGGCACATTGGTCATTTTTACAACCAAATATAAATTAAATTATCTAAAAGCATCAAGGTCAAATTTCTCGTTAAAAATAACCTCATTATTACATTATAATAAATCCCTTAATAAATGTACTGTTGTTTTTGTCTTATATATTATATTATTTTATTTTGTTTTGAAAATTATTATCGTAAATTATTTTATACAGTGCATTATAGGTAAATAAACACTTTCTAATCTTATCTTTTTCTTTGTGTGCAGTCAAATTTTGAAATCGTTAAAATATGTCTCGACAGGAAAAGGTTGAGAATCACTGCTGTAGATATAAATTATAATTTGCACACGATTTATTTTATTCTTAAATTATTTAAAAAGATTATATTTTTTAGAAAAATAAGAAAAGTATTAATGAATATTTATTAAAGGGTTTATGGGATTGGAATTTTTACTGCAATTTATTAGAAAATATTAACTTTATTTTTATAAAATATTAACACAAAATCAGTATCATTTGCATATAAAGAATGATAAATTAAAAAAGAATTGTAAGTAAAATAAAAATTGGGATCACAAAACAAAATAATAAATTGACAAATCTTTAAATCAATTGCAAATTCAAAGGAGTTTTCGTTAAATTAATGTAAGATATCTATACAGCTTAGATATATTTCATCATATATTATACATAATGATAGCGTTCAAATATAAAAAAAAAGTTATACTAAACAGTACTTTTCAAACTGGCTAATTTTTCTCTTTCTTTGAGTTTATATTCTTTTTAATAGAAAGAACAATTACTTATAGATAATTAACAAAAAAATCATTATACAGGAAATTTTTATTTCAATTTATAACCAAATGTTAGATTTATAGCAAAACCCTATATAGTTAAGTTTTGATTGAATATTGGGTTTAACAAAACAAATTAAAAAAATAAAATAGAGCTACTTAAATCAGACTTCATGTTGATACAAGGTAGCAATATAAAATATTAACCATAATATTTTCCTTTCTGCAAATCGCCAACATTTAATCATATACTGTAAAAACAATTAATTACAAATATTAAACAAAGCGATGTAACTATATAATGTCAAACCTGAAAGGAGAATCTAACCAAGGAACTTTTGAAACAAAGATACGGAGCTAAACACTCAGCTACCGACTCGGGTCTTAAAAATAATAATGGAATTACTCCATTAAAATGTATTTCAGGGAAACTTCTAAATCTTTATATTTTTATCTGCATGTGGACATGATAATTTCATGAAGTTAAAAAGGATATTTGAGCATAACATTTTTATGTGTGTGTCATAACTGTGTTTTAGTTCTCATTTTTCAATAAATTAAGATTATTGAAATTCCATGTAATTTAAATTTCTTCGCAAATAACTCAATATATTGAAAATTCTTATGGACCATTCTTATGGAAAACTGTTATGGACCATTAAAATATTTCTATTTTTTTTATTTTTGAAGAAAAAGAATAAGTTAATTTTAGAACTTTATAATGATTCACGTTTTAGTAAATATCGAATACTCTCACCAGGGTGAAAATAGAACATTAATTGTTTAAAAAAAAAAAAGAAAATTTCATTTGGAATTTTATTTAACTATGTGTTTAAAGATTGACAATTAATCAGAAAGTAAATCCTACAGCATTATATTTTTCTTGCAGACAGAAGAACGTAAAGACAGAGAAATATTTAGTTCTCACTATGATGAAGGAAGAATAACACGAATTTTAGATGAAGATACGGCTTGTGAAACATTATCGAAGCATTCTATTAGCAGATACGGTGAAATAGAGAAGTTATCAGGTAATTTTTTTTTATCTTATCAATTATGTTTACGAAATTGAAAAGTTGTATTTGATGTTTCTTTCATGAACAGATTTATTACGCGAATAGTAATTTCAATGAAATCTAATGATCAATTTATTGATTTTAACTTAATGTTAGTTTAGGGAAATAGTAATCGATTATTCTTTTGGTAGAAAGCAGCTGTGATCAATATCTCATAAATTTCCGATCAAAGAGATTACATCACCTTTCCAATGATCATGAATCATGATCATTGGAGAGGTGATGTTTTGTATTAAAAAGATTATTTTTTATCTTTTTTGCTTGGTCCATTCATTTATGAGTTAATGAGTTAGGAGAGTTAAAAGTGAAATCTAACAAAGCAAAAGCATCGCACATTTTTCAATTTTTCTTTGTTAATGGCAAAAATACAAGCAAGGGGATTTTGAAATTGTGAATGGTATTTTTGGTCCCGATACAGTAAAAGTCAAGTACATGGAATTTTTGTTTTATCGTTTCAGTTCAAGTATTTTCGATATTAAAATGTTCATCTCGCATGGGAGCATTATAGTCAAAATTGTGGATAAAATATCTAAAATTATCGAAGCTAACCACTTGTTAGCAGTCGTAGCAGCACCCGAGGTCTAAAGATTGGCCTAAAAACAGTTTTAAAACTTTATGCTATGTGAATCCGAAATAAATTGCATAATGTTAACATAAAAATAAAAGATTTTTGTTCCCCGAAACTTAGACTTAGACTGAAGCTTAGACCGATCTTAGACTGAAGAAAAAAAGGCAAAATTAAATCCATTTGTTAAGAAGTAGCCATAATTAATTAATACATTTTTATTAAAATTAAAGAAACTTTCCACATTTTAATCATAAGTTTCCCAGTAACATTTTGCAGCTCTCTCTTTCTCTCTAAATATGCATTAACATACAATGATTTTTAATTTAAGTGTAGTATTAATTAAATTGTTTTAATTATCATATTTTATGCGCAACTCGTAAAAAGCTTAAAAATTTTCAAATCAATGTCAATTTTAATCACAAATTAAAAACATTGTGTGGAAATAGTGAGTTTATGTTTTTAAATTTTATTATTAATCAAATGTGTGGAATATTCATCACAACTTATTAGTTAAAAGCGTACAAAAATTTTGTACTTATATTAAATATTAAATTTTTATAAAAATGTTCTCTCTATTAATTTCATTAGTTGATTCACTCAATTTGATATACCTAAAAAGATAAAAGAGTATACTAACGATAAATATTTGCAAAACATGTAGACTGCGTTATATTTCAATTACTGCGTATTCGTATCATAAGCTAATTTTTCTTTTCATAAAATAAATCTAACAATTGCAATATTTTAGAATAGGATATTTACATTTTCTCGTGTTTTCAAAGTATTAAAGCATTATTTGTATTGAAAGTTAATGAAAAGCAATACATTTTTCAGGCATTAAATTTCATACTCCAGTGGGATGTCTTCATATAGTAAAGAAAAATAATGAGTTACACCGTAAATTGTTACTAGCAATTGAGGCAAACAATGTTTCAATATCAGATGTATCACATCAGGATGTATTCCAAAAAAGGTAAATTTATAAAAAATTATCTCTCTTTTATAAGTATAAATAGGAATATTTCTTAATTATGTTTCATTTGAATATTGCCTTTGTTGAATTAAATCAATATATTTTAAAACCCACTATAAATATAGATGTTTGTATTAAAGTTGAGCTCGTCAATTTTCTTCTCTTGTGCAATGCGAAGCAATTCAATGACTAAGACCAAAAGAAAAAGTTGTTGTTTTGGTATTTAGCGATTAGTAGTACAATGCTCCTTCTCTTTCTCAATGAATCCATCTACACTGGATTTACTTGAAATGGGCATCGAGGCTAATGAGATCGCGGACACCTTTGCCAAAGTGGGCTGTGTTCATCCTACACTAATTTTTGCTCAGCTTTCTCAAATGGAACTCTTCTGAATCACAAAAGTCAGAAATCAAACCACTTGACTAATCCCACCTTCACACAATTGATATTGTGGTTGTCGGCTGGAAGCTCTTTGAATATTGCTTATTCTCGTAGGGGTTAGACAACTTACTCTCTTTCTCAGTGAACACTCCTGTAACTATTTTTAAGGGCTCTAAAGACAACAAGGTCTTCTGCAAGTGCTCTATCGAACAGATTTCTCCTTCCCATATTTTATCATGTCAGATCTTATACAGGTAGGATCCCAATGATATTGTTGGTTTTGTACATTTTTAGAATGAACAAATTCATGGAATTCATATAGCTCCTCCACACTCTGGAATGTGTATCATCATCACAATGTTCCGGTGAATGTTTGATCTAAATCAGTTCAATTAATAATTATAACATCATTATAACAATTTGAATAAATCAAATAACTAATTTTCAAGACAAAAGAATCCAAGGTTTGATATTAGTTACGGCTGCACAACATTTGAAGAATCTTGTATTTCTGCTTTATCCTAGTACATATTCGGAAGTAGATTCTTCAATTTTTTTCCCTTTTTATCCCACAAGAGAACAAATTATTGCTATAAAACTACTGTTTGGATTCGAAATTAGCAGTCATTCCAATATCCTTCTTGTAATTAATATATCTACCTCATCTCGTTAGATAGTCATTTAATCCCAACGCGGGTGATACAAAGGTAAATTATGTATAAAATTTATTAATGCATAGATTATATAATTGAAACTTAGCTCTAAGGAAATTTTTCCGAGCTAGTAGTCGATTGGTTAGCACTTTTTATTTAGTTTAACAGATCGTGGGTACAAAAACTACCTTGTCATGGATATTTGTAGTGGTTTGGAATTAATTTTAAACAGTAGATTCCGGAGTAAGTTGCCCTCATAAGTAAAAAAATGGTAGTTGAGTGACAAATCTAACTTAAAACCTCATATTTTAATTTAACAATTTTAAAATTATTTAGATTTGTTTTTTCGTCATAAAGTTTTATATGATTATTGTTTTGTCATTAATTTTATTTGACATTTATCGAGACAAATATTCTATCTGTGTAAAATGTTTAATCCAAACTGTTAACCCAAATGTACTGAAGAGTCAAAAACATTAAAAGTATTATAATCCATAATTCCATAAATATCCAACTTTCTACAGCTAATGCTAAGCTATGTTAATTTTATTGGTTTATTTTATTCATGTTTGGAACTTTGTATATTAATAAAATATTTTACCATAATCAAAGTAGATGACATTGTTAGTACTATATATAAATTTGCTCATGATATAATTACCAAAATCATTTAATTTTAGAATTCATATATTTTCACAAAAGGATTTGTATTTCAGCAAATACATATCATTTAAGTAAAAATGGCTTAAAAGTTAAATTTTTTTTTGTAAATATTTTTAGATACCCTTTCCTACAATACAGTTCAGATAAAGTTGCACTCTTAGATGAGAATGGTGGAGGTCATATCAGTCCTAGAAAACTGGTAGCAGCACAAAGGAAAATTGCTCAGCAACAAGGCTGTCACTTGATTGAAACAGTAGTTTCAGAAATAAAATTCGAAAATGGGCTTTATAAGGTAGGAGTAATAGAGTCTATTATTACGAAATATTTGATAATAGGAAAAATGTGTGTGATTGCGTATAATTACTTCATTCTTTTTTAATCAGTATACATTTTGAAAGCTTTCCGCTTAAAAAGTCACAAATAAAACCATTGGAAGCTATAGAGATAAAATTTAAAACAACAGCTTTCAGTGAATTTTTTTTCTTTTTATATTTTATGACAACATACAGAAAATAACCTCATTTATATTTTATTCAGCTCATTTCTCATCAATAAAGATTATACTAGTTTTTTATTTTTATATGAAAATAATAAATTAAAAATGTGTACTTTAATTTTTCTTTTATATAAGTTTTATTGGTATTTATACATTAGTGGACATTTAATAAAACAATGTTTGAGGAGAACATTATTTTTCAACGGTGTTTTTGATGGCTAATAATGTATTGTTAGCAAAGTATCACAAAAATGATTAAGAACTTATAAAGAAAAAGTAGTCTCAACAGTTTATTAAAAAGATGAAATTATAACAACAAAGCTTAAAATTAAATAAATAATCATAAAATAAAACAAGCAAATTTACCAAAATATAGTTAAAATAGTTATTAGAATTTGTTGAAATTAAATACTGTATTTTTTTAAATTAAAACTTCACTTCAATTCAAGTACAAAATGAATTTAACGAATTTATATATTCGTTGAACATTCGAAATTCAACAATTTTTTTCTTAATTTTCAAATGAAGTCAAATTTATAAAAAGGTCCCATAAAAAGTTGATAGTTCTAATTATCTTCTACATTATATATTATACAGAATTAAAATTTTTAAATCAAAAGATTTTGGCAGAATATATTCAAAATATTACAAAATTTAAACCAGAATCAAAGCATATGTAAATAAGGTGCAGAATTTTTCTCATAAAATTTAATTTTTACAATAAAAAAAATACATTAATAGTTTTAGAAATATATTTTATACCAAGAGCACACTTAATCAATTTAATATATTATGCTTACTTCTCTCTAGAAGTATACATTTCTTAAAATTAAATAAACAATCATGTAATAAAACAAACAAATATAGTTAAATGTCGAAATTTAATAATCTCCAAGTCCCTTGACACGTAAGGCGTACTGTAAGAGTTGCGTCTTCTCCAAACTTTATTTTTCATGTTACTAAATAAATCCTTTGTATAAAAGTTATACTCTCTAATAGATGTAGCTGCTTTTGACAATTTTGATGTTCTTTTTTTAACTGTTTAAGTTAAATAATAGATTGATATACCATGTTTACAGAATATCTTGAAAATTTAGGTTTGTAAATATGTTAGATTCCCTCCTTAAAACTTTTGATCTGAACTTTGTTAATTACTAGATTAAAAAAACAAATCATAATAGAAAATATCATATTAAATTTTTAGTTAATACTTCATTGAAAACAAAGCGGTATTATCAATAATTAGTTGATGTTATTTTGTATTATCTTTATAGTT
The DNA here is from genome assembly GCA_026290005.1 of Latrodectus geometricus. Taxonomy (NCBI): domain Eukaryota; kingdom Metazoa; phylum Arthropoda; class Arachnida; order Araneae; family Theridiidae; genus Latrodectus; species Latrodectus geometricus. The sequence continues at coordinate 8,582 of JAPDSC010000754.1, forward strand.
TTTTTAACATATTTTTAAATGGACATAAAATATTTTGTAAATATATTAATGGTATTATTAACTCTAAAATTTATTGTAATAAACATTTTCACAAACATTTACAACCAAGAATAAATTAATACTGTAAAGCCGAATGTCGTATAGCAAAAGACACTATCAATTCCATTCTTTGAAGTCCTATAATTTAAAATATTTCTAGTTACCTAGCACTATATAAAAATCACCATAGACTTCATATTACTTTTTATTTTACCATTATTCTTAAGACTAGGCATGAAAATAATTTGCAATGTTTTATAACGTCACGTAGATGATGCTATCATCCGTGTGGATTTTCTAAAAAGAAACGAAAGGATAATGATCTTAACTCATACACTTTATCCAACGAGCTGAGAGTTAGCTCAACTTATATACTATTACAGATCATTTTCTATTGCTTGGTAATTGTATATAAGTAGGAGACAAGAACATTCCAACCTAAGAGTTTTCTATAAATTGACTTTAAGATTAGAATAATCTAAATAAAACAATAAACGAAATAATATCAGTAAAACAAGCTTAAGCCCTTCCTACAGCAGGATTTGAAGATTGGTTCTACAATTCGGTAGGTCAAGGTCTTACCTCTGTGCCACAGCAGCAGTCACTTGTAACAAGTTTCAATACAAGATAGTTAATCACTTTGCTAAATGTATATAAAGTTTCCGTTATTTATTTTTATCTGCTATGCACATATATATAAAGACATTGCATTTGTAAATGATAGGAAAGATAATATTTATATCAGCATGCACCTCAAGAACGTATAAAAGTATCATCAATATTACTTTACAATATGCTTTTTCTAAGTTCAAATAAAAGTATTTTATTATTTTACTTCAGGTAGAAAATGAAGCTCATGAAATTATAGTAGAATCAAAAAGATTAATAATCGCAACTGGAGCTTTTACTAACTTTAAAAAATTTAGCGTACTGAAGCCCTTGAAACTTACAAGAAGAAAAGAAACAGTTGCCATGTTCGAAATTCCTGAAAGTGAAGTGAATAGATTGAGGTATGTTATTATAAAACTTATACTGTATTTTTACAGGATGCGATGATGTGGTTGCTTAAGACCTTCGTTCTCGTTATCGAGAAGCACTGAGTTCGAATTCCGACCCGACCAAAGTCGGGTTCGCTAATGATAGCTAAGGCTCATTAAATATGTCGTTGCATGGTCGCAATGCTCTCCATGTGAAATGATACCTCTGTGGTGGTAGGCGAAATTTTGCTGGGTTCCTGCTTCTAAATTTCGAAGACCTACCTACTTTAGGGCCAATGATGGCATACTTGCTGTGTGCCCAGAACATACATCCTTGTAGTGCTGAAAGATAAAAATCCCATAGCATCCAGGAATTAGAAAAAAATATTGCATTTTTGGTATATTAGTAAATCAAGGTCATGTAATCCATTTTAAATATCATTAATCAATGGTATGATATATTTAAACAAAAATGATGGCAGAAAGAGCAAACAATAATTTACTGTATTTCATTTTTCTACTAAACTTGATTGTTTGTTTATTTGCAATATGCATTTGACCTGCCTATTTCTGCCGATTGAAAAGCTTCTAAGTGTAGCTAATCACTTCGAATTTCGATTTGTGTGACCAATCTGAAGCCTGAGTTGGCAAAGACCCCTTAAACTCAACGCCTTACCAGCTGAGGCACATTGTGATCACGATCTAATCTGCATTTCCCAGTCACCATTTGTGAACTCGATGGATTTCCGGATGGGTCAGTTGTAATGACTATCACTTCAATCATGAGAACGAGACCTTTTCCAACCAGGTAATCACATCTCACTTCTAAAATAATAATGTTTAATTAAAAGCAATTGTTTCAGCGAAAAACAATTTTTTAAATAAGGTACATCTTTTGGAAGCTATTTTTACTCTTAATAATAAATTCTAATGTGAATATCTAAGAATTCAAAACGAAAGAAAGAAAAACAAGTGAATGGAAGTATTTTCAAATGACAAATTTCAAAACTTCAACATTTTATGACCACATAACAATTGAAGATAAACCTCTTAAACATAATTGACTGTTTTATGATAGGTTTTATTAAATATTAGGAATATTTTATAAGTAAAAATAAATATAGAATTTTATAATGTTAACATTAAACACAATCAAGTTTTAAAATTATTTCAAAATTTACATATTAAAAATTAAAATACATTTATTATATTATCAAAAATAGTGTACACTACTGGCCATTAAAATTGCTACACCAGGAAGAAATGCAGATAACAAAATGATATTTTTGGACAAATATATTATACTAGAAATAACAAGTGATTAAATTTTCAAAAAATTTGGCTGGATAGATCCTGAGAAATCAGTACCCAGAGCAACCACCTCTGGCAGTAATAACAGCAATTATACGCCTGGGCATTGAGTCAAACAGAGATTCAATTGCATGTACAGGTACAGATGCCCATGCAGCTTCAACACGATGCCTCAGTTCATCAACCGTAGTGACTGGCGTTTGGTGACGAGCCAGTCGCTCGGCAACCATTGACCAGACGTTTTCTATTGGTGAAAGATCTAGAGAACGTGCTGGCCAGGGGAACAGCCGAACATGTTCCGTATCAAGGAAGGTCCGTACAATACCGGCAACATGAGGTCGGGCATTATCCTGCTGAAACGTAGGGTTTCGCAGGGTTCGAATAAAGGGTAGAGCCACGGGTCGTAACACACCAGAAATGTAACGTGCACTGTTCAAAGCACCGTCAATGCGAACAAAAGGTGACCGAGACGTGTATCCAATGGCACCCCATACCATCAAGCTAGGCGATGGGCCAGTATGACGATGACGAATGCTTGCTGCCAGTGTGCGTTCACCACGATGCCGCCAAACACGGATGCGACTATCATGATGCTGTACACAGAACCTGGATTCATCTGAAAAGATGACGTTTCGCCATTCAAGCGCCCAGGTTCGTCGTTGACCTCACCATTGAAGGCGCTCTTGTCTATGACGCAGCGTCAAAGAAGCCGCAGCCATGGTCTCCGAACTGAGAGTCCATGCTGCTGCAAACGTCGTTGAACTGTTCGTGCAGACACTTGTTGTCTTCCAAACGACCCCGTTTCTTGACTCACGGCTCGTGACGTTGTTGCACGATCCATTACGGCCATGCGGATAATATGCCTGTCTTCTCGGCTGCTAGTGATAGGTGGCCGTTGAGATCACGCATGGCGTTCCGTATTATCGTCCTGAACCCATCGATTCCATATTCTGCTTACAGTCATTGGATCTCGACCGACGCGAGCAGCAATACTGCGATAAGATAAACCGCAACCCCGGTACGCTACAATTCGACCTTTATCAAAGTCAGAAACGTGCTGGTACGCATTTCTCCTTCTTACACGAGGCATCACAACAACTTTTCACCAGGCAACAACTTTCAAATACAATTTGTGTATGAGGAACCGGCTGAACAATTTCCTCATATAAACACAATGTAGGTGTCGCTACTGGCGCCTGCTTTGTCTGAATGCGCTGAAAAGCTAATCATTTGCATATCACAGCACCTTCTTCCTTTCGTATAAATTTCACGTCTGTAGCATGTCGCCTTCTTGGTGTAGGAATTTTAATGGCCAGTAGTGTATTTACATTTTATACATAATTTAAATGTCTTAGATAAAATACATAAAATGTTGTTTTAGTATAAAAACATCTGATACTACTAAAACTAAACATATATCAACTTATTGTTTTTTTTATCAAGGGGATTGAACGATTTTCTTATTGATGGTAATTATGTCAAGTTCAAAATTTCAAAGAAAAATATCTGTTTCAATTAGTTACTGCAATTTTGAAATTAGCACGCAAAATAATGTTTTGAGCTATGTGGCTCAATTTATTATAAAATTAAATGAAACCACTTTGTTGATAAGAGAAAAATTAGAAGGGATATTTTAACACTTGAATGATTATAACGTTATTCCTTCCCATAGAACTTTTACATGTATACAGGACAATATTTACTTGCCATGAATGAGAAGAAAAACCATTATTATATAAACACATACTGATAGAGTTGTATGTAGGAAAAAGAAACCAAAATTTTTCTGTCATAATTTCAATGGCTGACAGAAAACCCCGAACTGCTCCTCCAAATCGCGTTTTAATTTTAAACTGCTGCAAATCTGAGATGAGAAAAGATGTCATAATTTTAGTGGCTGAAAGAAAATCTAGGACTGCCCCACCAAATCACGTTTTAGTTCTTAACTGCTGCGAATCTGAGATGAGAATAAAGGTATAAGAACTCATGAAAAAGCTAATTTATATATAAATGGGAAAACTAATTATAAATTTAACACAAATACCTTACAACCTAGCAGATAGAAATTGCTTAAGGCTTTTTAAGTCCATCCCATCATGTCTTCTAAAATGAATTTTCAGTTTACACAAATTTACGCATTACTGGTGGAGAAAACAGGAAAGTTCCCAAGTATCCAAAAATACAGACACTCAGAAATAAGGATATAAAAAAATTATTTCACTTTTTAATAACTGCAGGAAATTTGGATCTTGCATAATGAATCTAGATGCGTAAAAAATACCATTGAAAGTATCTTAAGTATATCATTCATGAATTCTCAAAAATAAAGTAAATGAATAATTAAAAAAATTATGCATGTAAAATTTTGATTCGGAGAGCAGACAGAAAGTATCAGATAAATATGTGATTTTAACAGGAAACAAACAAGTAATTTAACGGAAATACTTTGCTAGATGTTTTGTTAAAGAACGAGAATTTATTGGTTGACGGAAAAAAAAAGATATGGACAAGAGAAGAAATAAAATTTAAGAAGTTTCACAAATAAATAAATTCTAAAAACCAAGAAAAATTCATTAATTACATAAATATATTAGCAAAATATCTTATGAAAATAGTTACTCGTGCCAAACAATTTATAATTAGTGGATAAATCTTAGTGGAGAAACTACTGAAGAAACAAATGAGACATTAGAAAAATCATTTAAGAATATTATTTATAAAGATTTAGAGTTGTAAATAGTCCAACAGGCAATTATAGATGTTGTCCTTAAGAAAATTACAAGCCACATTAGATTATGCGGAAATAACATAGGTATTGTTCTTAAAAGAAATTACAGCTGTTAAATTATGATGAGATAATGCAATTTTTTTTAAAAGAAATATAAGCTATTAGATTTTACCAAGTAATATAAGAGTAATTCTTAAAAGAAGTGTTAAAAAAGGAATAAAAGTTATCATCAAAACATTTCAACTCTAATGATTTGAAAGCAACTAAACATAACAATAATTATTTATAGTGTTGACAAAAAGATGTCTTAAAAACCAAATTTTTATAATACTGAGACAATGTGGAAAGAAAAAAATTAATAATTATTTTAATTTAAATATAATTACAAAACTTATCATTTCTGAACTTCACAGTTAAAACAACATGTATTTTGTATTTTGGTAACAATTTGAAAAAGGAATATTATTAAAAGAGACATATAAAATGCTGTGTGTATAACACTAGGTTTCTTTATTTAATCTTTGTTTTGAGATTTATCCACACACAACTAAATCTTCTTATAACAACTAATATTCATATATATTTAACATGAACTCAAGTTTACTTTTATGACAATTTATTTAATAAAATAAGATTTATTAAGAAAATCGCAAAAATATTTCCTTTCTAATTTTTATTGTAACTTTATTGCCTTAATTATGATTTTTTATACCAAATTAATTTCTTTGTATTTTAGTTCCTTACCAGATTCTATTTATGAAGGTAAAATTGAGGGAACTAAAGCGGGAAATTTATTTTCCTATTTCTTACCACCAATAAAATATCCAGATGGTAAGTAATATCATACATACGCACACACACTTTATATAAATATGCGTAATGTTTATGCAAATGTTCGAAGAAATTATTTTCTGAATAACATTCCATGTAATTTTTCGAACATATTTTTATGCAAATATGATTGTATTTTTAACATGTTGTGCACAAACTATTTTATGTATATAATTGTTCTTGTAAATAATTGAAATTAAAAATATTTTAAAAAATAATACGTTTTAAAATAAATTAAAAATTAAGATAAAAATGTAATCATTAATCTATAAGTCGATACAGTTTTCTTAAATATTACTTCTTCTGTGTTATTAAAATTTAAAATTATTTTTCAACCACATTTGTACTTAGTAAAATTGATATTTATATTCTTTTCTTTCTTTCTCTCTCTCTCTCTCTCAGATATATTTTAGAAAGTTTTCAAAATAAAAAAAATTAAAAATTAACTATGCATTTAAATCGTTGGAATTTAAAATTGAAATTTATGTGAAACATCATGTTTTAAACTATTGTTTTAGTTCTAAGTACAATTTTTCTACTATTTTGAAATCAAAATGTTTTAATAATTCGTAAATTGAATATTCATTATTAATAAAAAATGTATTTTTACTATATTAAAAATTATAAAATTAATTGATCAGTATATCATTATCCTTATATTCAATATAAATAAATCATTAAACTGTTAAATTAATAAAACTAAAATGTATGTGTATATTTATACCTTCTTAACATTTCTTATTTAGTGTACTTTCATATAAAATCTAAAAATAATTGGTTTTTTTTCAATTTATATAAAGTAAGAAATTCTATTACTTAAACATTAGGAAAATACTACATGAAAGTTGGCATTGATGGTTGGTCTAATGAAGCTAAAAACTTAGATGACATTAAGCAGTGGTATTTGTCAAAGGGAGACAAAAATTTGGTGGATTTAGAAACAAAACTTCTTTTACAAATAATACCAAGTAAGCTTGATTACTACAGTTAACGTACAGTTAACGTATAAGCTAATTATATTTTAACGTATAAATTACACTTATTTAGGGTTTCTGTGTGTTTAAGTTAATATTAAGCAGCCATCTTGTATAAAATGCTAACTAAATAATTCAGCGTAACACCTGTTTGCACCTACTTGTTTGCACCTATTTTTTAACCAATTTGTTTGCACCTGTCTTTAATTTAACAAAGAAAGTAAGCAAATGTATTAATTAATAATATATGATGCATTAAACAAAAGAAATCATTAATTCTGCAGATTATCCAGGTAATGAGTAGATTAACTAAGATGATCAGTTAAAGTGACAAACACTTTTCATTTTCCAAATTACCTATATAATCTGAAATTACCATGGTAATCTGCACATTGGTTGGTTGTCCTTTGTTAAAGGAAACATAAGATATTTTCTGAAGAAGAAACAATTTTTTGGCATGCTTAAATTAAGTGTTATTTAAATATTCCATATGTTAATACAAATAATTAACAAAACAGTATATTGAATGAATCACTAAATAAATGAAAAATTGTAACTCAACGAAATATTTTAAAATATTATTACAGTTTTATGGTATTTTCAATATTTTAATAATTTGAATTAAATTGGGGAAATTGATTAAATTTTAATTTATTTTTCAGTTTTTAATAAATTTAGTTAATTTATTGAAATAATATCAATAAATTTATTGTTAAAAGCTACTTTTTTACAGTTAACTTTTAACGATACTGAAGCTGTTAATGTGCACACATTACACCAATAAAATGCAGAAAGCTCCAGATTCCACACATTAACGTAGAAGATTAGTTAATCTAGTAATTAGCTATATAATGTTCACATTGATGATTTTCTAGCTTTATGAGTAGCATATATTAAATGTTATGTGTCTAAATAAGTCAAATTAAATATTAATGTAGATCTGGAAGTTTAAAATATTAGTTAAAAATCACACTGCAAAATTTTTACAGCTCTTGCAAAGGCAGATTGAATATTATTAATGTCACAAAAAGAGATTCTTCGAAAATCGCTAAGCCTTATTTTTAAATACAATTTTATTCATTGTGCATCAGAACTTCAAGAACATGACAATTTTGCCCAAATTTTCTGATGTGGTTTTATTCCTTCTACATACCTTTCTAAAGTTATAATTTTTGGATATATTTCTATGTATCTACATCCATCAATGTATCTAAGAAACAAAGCATATAGGCAACATATGAGAAATTAATAATAGTAAAACAGGAGAAAAATATCTATTAGATATGGATATTTCCCTGCTAGATAGACTTCAACGTGTCAAAGCTATTTTAGAAACGCGTAAACATTTAAATAATTATCCGATATTTATAATAATCGATTTGTACTGAAAAATTTAAATAGCTATAAGATTTAAGAATTTTTCATTTCTTCAAGTTCTTAACCGTTTTTATACTTAAGAGATCAACAGGTAAAAATTAATTTAGAGATATTATAACTTTTAATTTATAACATTTGTGATTTTGCTTTATGTGTGTAAGAATGCAAAACAAGAAAATCTATTAGAATTACAGCTGATCGAAAACTCTAAATTAAACTAATTTTGTATAAAAAAAAATCAAAAAACTAAACATTTTCAGCAATTTTTTTCATCAAATTAAGTTACTCTATGTTAAAACAATCAATTCTTTCAAAGGCTTTCTATCCATGCCTTCAATAACTTGAATTCAAACTACACCTTATTCAACGCGTGTATCCAATACAATGAATAAATATTATTATTAAAAATATTAAAGGGAGAAAACTTACTGAAATTCTTTTTATATTTTATAATTGTGTAATTCTCATTACACGAGCTCTTTCTAAACTAAATTTTTAAGAAATTATTCCTAAATTTTCTCTCTCTAACGCATCTGTGTCTTTAGGTTATCTCTTTTAATCGGTATGATCTTAGTACTAAAGTCCCGTAACAAAAATACAAAGATCATTCTCCGTGAAAAACTTAAGAAATTGAATATGAAATTAATTCATAAGATACTAAAATAATCGTTCAATGGTTTTGCATGTGCAGGGTTCAAGTGCTAGAAGAACCACTTCTCAGATTCACCCAAACACCGATTGGATAGCTTATTTTCCATCTCCAATCTACGGATTTGCCAACATTTTTATGTTTTTACTTAAGAAATGTTAACTTTGATTTATTTCCAATAAACATCATTTAGGAATCCAAGAGATTATATTGTAAGACCAATTCACAAGTGATTTTTGGTTTAAGTGAAAATTTAGCGAGTTATTTTGCTTGCACTTATTCAATGAATAGTACTTCTAGAATATTTCTTACGAATTTAATTTTGCATTAAAATAAAAGGAGAATGGGTGATAGTTAGTACTTTTAATAGATTAACTTTCATATTTTCGAATCAAATTGTGAATCAAATTTTTTTCTATACAATTAAAGTGTGTGTCGATTTGTTAGTCATTACTCTGCAGTCATGTGCTTGTTCACAAAGCTTATTGAACCAGGACTTATATTTTAAAGTAGATTTCAAAGCAATTCGAACATCTACACCTGAAAGGGAATTTGAACTCAAGAACTTTTGAATAACGAATATCTACACCTAAAGGGTAACAGATCATTTGACACAGAACTAAAGGGGAGCTAATCATTTGGCTTTGTACTTGTAGAATTTCATTATCAAACTTCTCTAATGATTAAAAAATTACATCACTGTAAAGAAGTAAAATAGAAATGAAAAAAAAATATTTTAGAAAGGCATGCTTTTATCAAAAATTTAACTCCTATAATAATGCTAACTTTGAATAAAAATGCCTAATTTTTATTATAATTTAAATTTGTCATAAATTTAGAAACCTATTAATTATAACAATTTTGATTACTGGCTTGAGTTCATATTATCATGAATGCAAAATTTATAACAAAAATGTTCTTTTTAGTGACAAAGAGGCCGAAGGTTAAGTTTTTTATCTTAATCTTTGGCCTCTTAGTTATTTACATCATGCAACATATATTTTCTTTCTCTTCATTTTGATAAAGAAATTTACAATAAAAATTATATAAGTTGAAAAACACATTTACAAACTATTGAATTAGATACCCAAGTACTAATTATTTAGATGACAACTTAATAGAGCCAATGAAGAGTGGTAAATTTTAAGGTGAAAAATTAGCTTTCATGTTGAAGTTATATGATAATGTTTATATGATAATAAAGAATTTTGACATTTCTTGATTTTCTCATTATTTTTTGGAAAATAATTTGATTACAAGTTATTCAAAATATTTATACATATAAATTTTAATTTTCAGTTGTCTTATGTTATCTGTTATATTAGAAATAACATATATCTAAAAATGTTTACTAATAAATATCTCTATTTGGTAATTTTAATTTATTAAAATCAAATGCTTCCTTTTACAGACTTGAAATACAATAATATTTCCAGTTTGACGTGCGTCAACTGCCTAACTCCAACCGCACTTCCATATATAGATAGAATCACTCCGACCCTAACTATTGCAATAGCTGGAAATGGTAAAGGTGCAAAATTCTCCGATGAAGTAGGAAGAATAGCAGCTCAACTCTGCGTTACTGGCAATTGGGACTCTGAACTGGCAAAGAATCGGTTTGAGGCTGTTTTCGATGAGCAGTATGCGTAAATAATTAATGAGTAATAAATCTGTGTTAATAAATATATTGTAACCATAAGGATTTGCATAAGAGAAAATATAGCAAATGCATTATTTACCAATATTTTAATAAAACTATAATTTGTGTAAAATAGCATTACATAGTTTTGTCTGATTTCAATACTTACGAGTATAACAAATCTAAAAATGTTTTAAGTAAAGATATCTCATTCTTGCATGCCAAAGTTAATAAAAATGCAACTTATTTAATGCAATAATGCGTCAAATAAATATTTTCAAATTACAAAAGAAAAATTAACATACGAAATATCATTGCCAAGCTTTTAATTTAATTATTAAAAGGAATTTATAGCTTGAACTTAATTTTAAACTTGATTTTAATCTATTCTACAAATAGTAGTGTATATTTGCACAATTACTTGTTATGATTATAATGACTCACTAATATGTTGAATGGTTTTATCACCAATAAACTTTAAAAATATGTTTTAATTTATTTCAGTTGTTCAAAAATATAGTTATAACTGATTCAAAATATTGAACAGAACAAGAAATATTCGTTTGAAATTAAGTACTATTTCTGATAAACAAATAATGAAAAACCAATAAAGCAAATAATTTATGAAAAAAATATGTGACGTAAAAATAAAACATTTGTGATATGGTCTTGAAAAACATAGAAATTAACATTTCACGTATTTTCTTGTTACAATTTCATAGACAATTTCAACAAATCCTTTTCAAGGAAATGCTTTTATATATTTAAACATTTTAGCAACAGCCTGATAAAAAAATTAATTTGAGATTTTGAGATTTTTTGAGACAATGATTTTACACATAAAATTTATATCAAAAAACTTTTTGGAAATGAATAATTAATATAACAATTCAATATAAATATTTTTAGACTCCCAATATGCTCATAGAATATGATGAATTAAGTGGTAAAATAAACTTTGTTAGTGCAGCTTTTGAGAGAAAACATTATTTTTCAATTACATTGTAATATCAGTTCAATATTGTAGTAATGTTTTTGTCTCAAAAACTGCATAAGATTTGCTAAAGCAAATATATTTGATTGCAACTCCTAATCCTCAATAAAATGAGAAAGAAAACAGAAAGATCCTTTCATTTTTTTTTCTATTTTTATAATAATTTTTTTCCCATTTTACTTCATATTCCTAGCTTATTTCAAGCGACTCCTATTTTAATTCATGGAAATTTATTACTTAATAAATATTTCTCTTAAGACATGAATAGTCTCTCGGAGGTTAATATCTTCTTTATTTTAATGTGTGTTCAAATATCTAACGATAATGTTTGAAAGTCTGAAAAATATGATAAAAGTCACAGAAATTTAATCAAATTTTAAATGCACTTAAATTTTTTAACTATTTTCTACATTAAACTTTAATAAAATTCAATACTTCAGGTTTTTTGCATTTACTTTTATATAATTTTTATTAGGTTCTATAAATTAGTTCTCCATTTATTTTTGCTCGAATGATATGAATACAATTAACATATTCAATGTAATTCAATTTACATTAAAAATTATAAATATGTAAATAATGGATGCTATAGAAAACTTCTAAAAAGAGAATAATAAAATGAAATATAAGAAAATGAAAGATTAATTACATGACAAAACATGATTGATACCTGATATTTTATAAGTAGTATGTACAATATATATATAGAGAGAGAGTTAATATGTAAAAAGGATTGCTTGATAAATATAATTCTGTTTAATTCTAAATTAATCATGGCAAAATATATTAGTATAGAAAAGTATAGAAATATAGAAAACTTTTAGGATTAATTAAAATTATTTTTCATAATTAAAAGTAGTAAATATATTTAAAATAATTAGGTATATATTTACTCCTTAGTTAAATTTTCGGGAGGTTAAATTTTAGAATATATTGCAAGTCAATTTCTTGAAGTACATGAGAATCTTAAGAAAAAAAACAGTGAAGCATAGAACAGATTTTCGTTAAAAGGTTATAAGACGACACGTATTCAAAGAGTCAGTGAAGCAACTAAGAAAAAAGCTCTCTCTTATACCCAGAAGGAACAGAGATCTATACCTGATATGGTAGAAGAAATAAACAGCAGAAAATTTACTCCAGTAGACCTAACCTAGAAGAGCTTTCTTATGTAATCATAATGAACAAGGAAAGACTGAATACCAATGAGATGAACTATTCTTTATCGCTATAAATTTAACAATTAATAGCAATATTTGTAAGTTATGCTGAAGAATACATTCAAAGAATGTAATTATGAATGCCTTCAAAGTTTAAGTATAAAGGCGTCTAGTCAGAGTAGATTCAATTTCTATTATTCAAAATAATATTGATAAGTCTCTTTGTTGATCCAATCTTATTTACTCAGAAGTGTAACGTTCAAACTTCAAGAATAATTACTTAATGATAGCCAGATAGACACACTCTCATATATACATACGGCTGCTATAGGATTTCGAGCTTTCAGCACTACAAGAGGTGAAAGTGACGGCAATTAATATAGTGGGGCACCACCCAATGGGTATGACATCGTTGTACTGAAAGTGAATTGTTCTTCTAATCTAGAAACAAGGAGTAAGAAAAAGACCCCCTGACATAGTCTACCAACCCCAGAAATATAATTTCTCATGGTTAATGAGTGACATATTTAACGTTCCCTAGTTGCCATTATAGAACACGATGGATATTCAGTCATATCGGCATTAGAACTCACTACCTTTCGATAACGAGAATGAACACATTTACCAACCAAACCACCAGGGCCTCAAGGTCCGATATATATTTAAAGACCAAATTTATCATCACAAATTTTTTTTCTATTAATAAGCTTTCCCAAACATAATAAAAACTTTAATTTATACAATTCTCTCATATCAGTCATAATATTCTAAAGTATAATATCATAATATTTTTATTTTAATATTTTATTTATCATAATATTTTTGATCAATAATTTAACATATAATATTAACATAAAGAGTGACATGTAACATGAGAGTAATCAAATTAAAGAGTTTTGATCTTCCAACACAGTCTTTTTGTTGAAATACTTTTAATTTTTCCACAATTTATTTATATTTTTTCATTTATGTTTTTTATTGATAAGAAAATCTTAGACATTTTTCATTTAAAAACTCTGCTTTATAATGTGTAAGTAAAAAATATATTTATTATTTTCTTAAACAATTCTTGGAATTCTGCCCATCATTTGAATAAAATGAAGTCCAGATTTTAAACACGCAATATATTCTAATTTACAAAAAATATTGTACCCTTATTGTAAAAAACGTTTTAGGATAAGAAATCCAATTCAAGCCATTTTCCTTCAAAATTGAGGTAGTTGAAGCATGCTTCTAAAGTTTATCCTTAAACTTTGTTATTTATCTAAAAGATAAATAACATAGAAATCTAGGGCCGGTGGTGAGGTTAATTAAATAAACTTTACCTCAAAGCTTTTATAACATCTCTCATTTATCACAGTCAATTATTTACAATAAATTATGCATTATTTGTCTGTCAACGATTAGTTTTTCTAAGTTTTTATTACTGAAAACTCAAACAAGTATTTATTTCAAACTTGTTCCTGAATTCAATGCACATGAGATTGAAACTGAATATCTGTTAATTTGTTTTTCTTGAAATTTATATACAAATTTACAAATTGAAGGGTTTCTCTGAAATTTTTACTTTTCCACGGCATAGAAACATTTACTATGCTATTAAGCAATTCCTAGTTCAGTAAATCTATAGTCAATACACTATATTAAGTGGAAAAGTAGCAATTAAGTACATTGTTTAACCATTTGAAAAATTACATCGAAATTGAAAGATGTCATATACTTATATAATTTCACAATCTTTTACAAGTTTGAGATTTCAAACTTGTAAAAGATTGCAAAATTGTATAAGATTCAAATGAACAAACTTTAATGGATTTTTAAAAATGTAGTTATTTTCAACCTAGAAGGGTTATTTCATCTATAAAAGTCGATAGCTCAGAAAAGGTAACATTACAGAATTACAGGACTGGAAGGTAATGACAAACGAAAGTATACTTTTTGCAAACCGCTGAACAAAATACTTCAAAATTACAAAATGTGTTCCTTAAGATCATAAATTTATAAAAGGTTGATTTTTTTAATCTCTCATGTGTATATGTCCCTCATCATAATAAATTCTCTAAATGAAATGCATTAGAATTGTTTTGTTAACTGAGATGCTTGTTATTTGAAATAAGTAGTTTATTTCTTATTGAGAGTTAATAAAGTATACAAAATAATTCAATACTTGTTTAAATATTGATGCACATTTATAAAACAAACACTAAAGTACATTTCTTAACTCTATTATTTTTTGCAGGAATATTATTAATAAATGCATTTCGCAGAATAGTAGAACAGTTCGTTTTGCCAATTATAATAACTTAACCTTTGCTATAAATTATATAAGAATTAAAAATAATTCTGGCTTCATGTTTGATGATCTAATGACAAATCATAAAATTAAAACAAATATTATAATCAGAATATACAATGAAATATATTTCTTGTTTAAAATTTAATATAAAATTGAACTAATCAGAGCTAGCATTTTATTTGATTTAGAGCTTATTCATTAATGTGAAAACATTTATTAATGACACTGATCACAAAGAATGTACAGAATATCATTACGAAAGTGGCACATTTTGAAGCATTTTTTTATACATATATACGAAAGACTTCGTATAAAGTTTCTTTTTTTGAACAGGAAGACAAATTCTGGAATGCGAGTTGACGTCAGCACTGCGTAAATTCTCGCAACGATATGACCTCAAATCCACTTAAAACATAAAGATCATAGCTACGTTGCGAAATAATTTTCTTGTTATCGAATTATAAAAACAAATAGTTATCTGTTTCTGAGGAAAAATTCGGTACATCAAATGGTTAGTGATTGAGTTGTCAAATTATCAAACAAACAGAAATTCCAGACTGTTCTAAAGTGATGTAAACAATGCACAGAGTTAGATAAAGAACTCTTGATAGGTAGGCCAACTTAAATATTTTATCTTTTTCTCCAGAAGAAAAGAATTTACTCTCATTTTGAGATTTTATACAATCAATTAGAAAAGAATTTTCGTTGCGCTATGATATTTTATCGTAATTTATTTTTTATATGTCATATTATACATAAAAAATTCGAATTGAATTAAATGAATTACAATTAGCTTAACAATTAAGTAATAAAAAAATATTTTTTGTGTATTTAAATTTTTTGGCTAAGAAACAAATATGATTCACTTTTGAATGGTATATGTTCGGATATAAAAACTGCTATATCGGGGTACATAATTATATACTCTATGACATTCTTATGAACGCTAATAACATATTTATGAATTGTACTCTAATGACATTTCTTATGCACAGAATCGGATGAAATATTTTATATCAACTACATAAAATTCACCAAGAGCTTGGAAGATTCCCTTAAAGTATTCAATTATAATGCTGTATTTTTAATATTTTAAGATATTTTGTCTCTAAATTACTGTTTATTATTAAATTTTACTAAACAAAACCTGATTTTTTTCACATGCTTATTCAATACCATCGGATAAATTTTTAGTGACTTACCAGATTTTATATACAAATTACAACTTCTGTTCATTTAATACATTTCAATAAATATATTTTCTCTTTTACATAAAAAATAACAACATACAAAATTACAGTCTAAATAATTATTTTCAATTAGACTTTTTACATTCTTTATATATTTAAATGTATCATAAATTTTTTAATGAATACAAAAACGTGTAATCCACAATAATTAAATTATTTAATTATAAAGAAAAATCAATGTTTTTTTCTTCAGATCTATAGGACTTAAATATTTGTTTCTTGAGTGTAGATCTAAATAGTATATAATTGTGTA